>APFE030055247.1:194459-206172 GCA_000404065.3 Pinus taeda | reverse complement strand
ATTCAAGTTCAATCTATATTATGCACCAACAAAACCCTTCATCACTGGCCCTTTCAACAATGACCTGCAAGGAGATCGTAATCTCACCCAAAGTGACTATGGGAGGATGCATAACAGAGTTTCTGTAGCCTTGAAGGGATAGGAGATGTGGTATTGTTATGTTATCTTATTCTTAGCATTTATAATTCACTTCACCACATTATATTAATCACTTAAACATTCCATATAAAACCATAAACTATCACTTTGTTGAAGTAAATTCAATTGTAATAATTGCTACTCTACAATAGATAATAAAAAAATATACACATCAAAACACCAAATTAACGTGGTTCACCCCAGTGTAGTGATACGTACACAAGAATCATTTCTTAATAGAATGAATTTTTTACCAACAACCAATTCTTGGCCTATGCACTAAGTTGTAGGTTGTTCATGTGCCCAGTTGTAGAATATTTTCTAAGCCTCTGCGTAGTTAGCTACAGAGCCTCTCCTTTGTTAGAAAATTACAGATCAAGATAATAATTCACCCATAACACGGATCTAGATCAAAACTAATGGTTTTCTTCTTATTATTTTACCCTATATATACTATTACATGCTAAGGTTACATCATCAAAATATCATGGTCCAAATACCATGGACTCGTTAAAACAAGTAACTATGGCCACAAAACCATTGATCCTTTACAAAATTGCGTGATTTTATAAAAAGTAGGGGCTTTGACCCACCTTGTATCCCTTATGACACCATCGGTGTATTTAATTTGTCAAAATGCACTCCACTCCACACTCCACTGAACGTCACCCCCAAAAAATGTGGATTCTTTGCCAAAATATAGGCCAAGTTGGGTTGTGCCCAACATACCACCAACTCTCACATGTGACTCATCCTAACACAGTTATCCAATTTTCCTTTGATCTTCACTGCAATGTTGTTGTAGGCACCCATCAAATCCCCTGTGACTCCCCCCCACTACGCAATCAGCGCAATGAAGGGGGGGCTCTACCCCTTTCTAACCCCCCGATTAACTACATGGGCTAGTCATGGAAATAATGTAACACAACCCGACACTCATTGTTAACTTTATTCTCGCTGATCAAGCTCAGTGCACGCTGCTCTCAGGTCTTGAGCTCTGCAATCACACTTGCCTGCAGAGTGTGGAGGAATTTGCTAGGGAGCGCAGCCAAGTTTAGTCCAACATTCCTCAAAGCACTGACTATAGCCTTGTTAGCATGTGCCTCTACGCTTATAGCTCCATCGAGCAGTGCGACTGCCCAAAGATCGAAAGAGTGAACCAACTCCACTGCTTCAGTTGTGACTCCCCCCCACTACACAATCAGTTGAATGAAGGGGGGGCTCTGCCCCTTTCTAACCCCCTGGTTAACTACGTGGGCTAGTCATGGAAATAATGTAACACAACCCAACACCCATTGTTAACTTTATTCTTGTTGATCAAGCTCAGTGCACGCTTCTCTCGGGTCTTGAGCTCTACAATCAAACCTGCTTGCAGAGTGTGGAGGAATTTGCTAGGGAGCGCAGCCAAGTTTAGTCCAACATTCCTCAAAGCGCTTACTGTAGCCTTGTCAGATGTGCCTCTACGCTTAGATCTCCATCAGGCAGTGCGATTGCCCAAAGATCGAAAGGGCGAACCAACTCCACTGCTTCTGTTGTCCCCGCTGCTAAACTAGTTAAGGCCGCGCTACTCTGCGCTGCACCTATTTTCAGTCTAGTGGCTTGGATCTCCAGCTCACACAGACCTATATGAATGGCACTTAATGCCTACTTCTGCTACTACTCAAACAACTGCAGAAGCTTTGTGGTTGTATCCCTTACCTTGTCCCCAATGTCATCCAAGTCACCCTTTATCAAGGTAATCAAGTCTAGGGACAACTTAGTGGCCTTGGTATTCTCCCGCGGCCCTTCTTTTTCTTGTTCCTTGTTTCGCTTTACCCGGAAGGGAGTGCTTTTCAGATCTCCATCGTCCTGTCTTGATTACTCCTCTTCCTCTATCTATGGTGAAGGAGATTTCTAACTTATATCAGAGTCGTGCCCTTCCTCCTATTCATTGGTAGTGCACTCCGCTTCTACATGTGCCTTCTCCTCAGTCTCCTTCTTTCTATTTTCAACCAACTGTTGAATTTTGAACTCGGCCGCTTCCTTTTTCTGTTTTTCCACGAACTTACTAGACTCAGCGGACAAATCAGATGTTGTGCACCAATCTGCTAGCCAACACTCGAGAACCACTCCAATTGCATCATCCTTCATGAGCTATGGTAAATCATACCACTTCTGTTCTGGGTCCTTTCACAGCCAAATGGAAATCTAGTGGAAGTCCACTTTGAACTCCGTGTACCCAGATAACTTCTCAAAGATGGTTGGTGACAACCATGGCTTCTGATTGACGGCCATATTAATGCTCATTTCCATCAATACCCAAAACACCTTGCTCTCCCAGACCTGCTCAGCGTCCTTTGTGGCCCATAGTGAAACAAACTTCATTGCTTATGACAAATTTGGTAGATCGTAAAAAATTGGTTGTCCTTCAGTAATTGCCACGTGACCAGCACAATTGAAAGTAAGAGCCATAAGTAATGAAACATCTTACTATCGTCTTGTGCCTCCCTATAGTTCGTGAGGAATTCACTGCATAAGTACTGTGCCCAGTTGAAATGTACGATCTCCACGCACTAGGCCACTAGTGAAATAACTGGTGCCGACACTTCATCTATGTGACACTTTCTCTTTATTTTTCTAGCCAAGATCTGGGTAGCCAACTTCACCGCAGGGTCGGTTATGCTAGAAATGGAATACCTGCGTGGCTTTTTGAAAAGCTTAAACTTGTCCTTCATCCGCTCGGCGAGGTCGTGCTCACTCGTCTTTTTACCAAATGCATTGGCTAGATTTAGTCCTGAATGTGGTAGTAAGGTGATCTTATGGATCAACATGTCAGTTATAGGGATCGGCTCCTCCAACCACAGACACCCGCCATGCACCAGACACAACAATTGTTTGATAACAATTAAATTGATGGGAGCATGGTGGTAATGCGACACAAATAGAAAATTCAACAATCCTGCCTTTTCCACCCCATGAATCCACTTCACTGGCTCCAGCATGGTGACACGAGAGTCCTTGTGCGGGAACTGCTTAGTGTCCCCCAAGTCTCGATCTTCAAGCTTCAGATGTGGGACACACACCAAGTGCAAGCCTTCAAACGTGATATTATTTGGTAGCATGGGTGTATGGTAGAGAAATTTTCCCTCATCTAAGTCCTTTTAGACCTTCACCTTGCCCTGGCATGGAGGGATGTATTCTGGCAGCTTTGAAATAGGGTTGACCCCCTCAATATCAATGTCCTTTGCGCTCTCATTTCCCTCCAGGTCGACCACTTTTCCCTTTTACTACGTAGTTGGCTTTTATTTTCTCTGATGTTTCCTTAGTGACTCATGCATCGGCAACATCTTCTTCTATTTATCCTTCTTTGGCTTAGGACCCTCTCCTTTTGGTGTAGGCTTTGACCTAGGCAACCTTGGCAATTTTGGCACTTCTACGGGCACCTCCATACTTATAACCTCAACGACAGATCCCTCAGAAGCTATAGACCCTCCAACACTTGCACTTTCCATGGGTTCAGACATGAAGGTGTTATTAAGTTGTTGGGTTTCCTTAGGTAACCTGTCAGGGATCAAGTCGTGAAAGAATGCACAGTTCATGCACACCAGACAACGCGACACATAAACCCTCAGAATGAAAAGTGTCTTTCGTTGGGCAGATATCTGTAATTTATAGGCAAGTTTGAATTCGAATTCGACCATTCACCCCAAAATTTGCTCATAAATGTTATATTGGCAGCAGATTTTCAAAGATCTCACTCTTAAATTCAGCCTTAAATGTCACCCCCCACTCCTCTTAGCCATTTTATCATTGTCAAATCATGAACAATGATGGTAACGTTCACTTTCTGGATACACTGCGCGGTCTCTCATCCTGTAGCACATCTCTCTTCATGCGCCTTCTGACTCTGTGACACCCCTTTATTCTGTGCAGGCCTCTCATCGCGTAGCTTTCCAACTCGGACAATGTAGTTTATAGTCCCACACCTCCTTACAAATGCCTGGAGTGTTGAGACTGTGCTACCATCATTTAGTCATCTGGCTGGATCCCTGGTGCATGGCTTCAATTGGCTACCATTTACCTTTCCAGGAAATGGATCTCCATTCAGTTTCACCAGCTAAACTGCTCCACGATCGGTAATCTCCTTGATCACATATGGCCCCGGCCAATGCATCTAAAATTTTCCGAGAAATTTATCAAACTTGTTGTCATATAATAAAACTAAATCATTTACCTTGAAGGTGCGTAGTTTGATGTGTCGATTGTTCCATGCATTTTCGCGCTCCTTCTGAACTTGTTGATGGAATCCAGCCAAGAATCTATCTTCCTCCACCTCTATCAGTTGCGCTAGCCATGCTTCTAAGGCTCCGTGGTCCGCCATTCCTGTGAACGCTACTATGCGTAGACTAGGCACAATGTACTTCATCGGCATCACAAGTTCTATGCCATAGACCAATCGAAAATGTGACTATCCAATCATCTTCTTACAAGTAGTTCTATAAGCCCATAACACCACTGGTGCACATACATCCCAATAATTCCTCTGCACATTGCAAACCTTTGCATCGCATTCTCCAATGTCATATTAAATGCTTCCACTATCCCATTAGCCTAAGAGTGATATGGCGTGCTCTTTTGATTAGAAACTTGGAATTATTTTGTTAGCACGCTGATCGTTTCATTAAGGAAATGTGTGTTGTGATTGCTCATCAAAATCTCTGGGAAGCCAAACCTAGTTAGCACATATTCAAATAGAAACTTTGTTGTTGTTGCCCCTGTACAATCCTTTACAAGCTACACATCTGCCCATCTAGTCAAATACTTAGTCACAGTGATGATATACCGCGCACCTGTCTTCTTTCCTGGAGGCTAAATCAGTCCTACAAAATCAATTGCCCACTTTTCAAATGGCTGCAATGACACTTGTAGATTCAAAGGCAGCTCATCCTTCCATGATGGCCTACCCATCCTCTAACATGCATCACATTCCCTACAATAATATTTTGAATCCTTATGTAGTGTCGGCCACCACAACCCAGTGCATAAAATCTTATGCGTTGTTTCTTTTCCTCCATAATGGCCTCTCGTAACCCCTCCATGAGATTTGTCTAGGATGTTGCTCCATTCAAACTCAGGCACATAATGTCACAATATCTCATCCGCTCCCATATTATACAAGTGACCTACAATAAGGGAAAAATTTGCCACGCGTCCCACCAATTCCTTCTTTTGTTGCCTAGTGTACCGTTCTGGAGCCATTCCTGTGGTCAGAAAGTGTATGATGTCTACAAAATGATTATCTGCTACGTGCATTGCAAAGAGTTGTGTGTCAAGCAGTCCTTCCTCCAAATTAGTGGGATCCTCACCTGTTTCAATGTGCAACAGATGATCTAGTCCTGCATTCAATCGCCCTAGCTTCACAATGAATTTAAACTCGTATTCCTTAAACAGCAACAACCATCTGCATATTCCCCCCCCCCCCACATAGTCTTATTAACCAGGTACTTTAATGCAGAATATTCTTTATACATCTTAAAGTGTCTTCCTAGCAAGTAATGCCTAAACTACTAGAGCATGTACACAATAGCCAAACCTTCACGCTCTATTGTCGAATAATTCTTCTCGACCTTAAATAACTTACTACTTGCAAACGCAATACGGTGATCCAACTCTCCCTCACCGGCTTGTGTTAGTACTGCTCCTAGCACAATACATGACGCATCCACATGTATATGAAATTCCTTCTTCCAATCCGAGAAAACTAAGATCGGTGTGGTGACCATATTTTCTTTTAACACGTCTAGGGTTCACTGACATTCCTCATTCCAATAGAATGTAGCATCCTTCTTAAACAATTTTTCCATCGGTACGGTAATCTGGGCATAACTCTTGATGAAATTTTGGTAATAACCAGTATGTTACATAGCGCGCAGCTGTTTAACACTTCTTGGCACCTCCAAATTGATTATAACCACAATCTTAGCTGGATCCACCATTAATCCTTGTCTTCATACTACATGTCCCAGCAAGATTCTGAAGGGAACACAGAACAAACATTTCTTCAAATTTAGTGTGATCTGATACTTATGGCATGTATCCATCATCAAGCATAGACTATCTACACGGCACTTCACCATCCAATCTTCAAAGTATACCTCCAAAAACTTGTGAATGAAGTCCATGAATGCCACAATGACTACACGCGAAAATATCGCTAGTGTGTTCTTTAGTCCAAAAGGCATTAAATTATACTGAAAGCATCCCCATTTAGTTGTGAAGGTCATCTTACTCCTATCTTCTGGCGTGATCTTGATCTGATGGTACCCTGAGAACCCATCAGTGAATGAATATGCATCCCATCCTCCTACATTATCCAACACTTCATTGGTCAACTGAGGTGGAAAAGGATCATGCACGCAAGCATCATTCAACTTCCCAAGATCTAAGCATATCCTTATTTCATCATTTTCCTTCTTTTCCTAACTACCATAGGACTGACCCAATCAGACTCTTCCACTGGTCCAATGATTCCCGCTACCAACATTTTGTCCAATTCTAAGTGGATCCTTTCTTTGTACTTAGGATTGAGGCAATATGGGCTTTGTTTCACAGGCTTCGCATTTGGTTTCAATGTTATCCTCATCACCCCTAAATCGCCCATAATCCCTTTTAGGTTTGAAAATTTTGTAGGGAAAAAATCCTAGTACTCATGGAGCAACTCAACAACCTTATCCACCGTAGCATCATCCTAGTAGTCCCCTATCTTCGCAAATTTCAACTCTGCCTCTGTCTCAATGTTCACTTGTCTCATTTTCATCGACATGATGATATCAGGATTCTCTATGTGTGGCCCTTCGACTTTTCGATGACCTTCTATCTCTGGGATATTAAAATTCCTTGAATCCTCTTCTTCTTCTTTAGCAGTCACATTGTAGCACTCCATCACATGGCGTAGCTGGGTCGTCCAATCTGGTTGAATCAAATCCAAGGGATCCTGCGAGATTCTGAAGATCGCTTCCATGACCTCTTGCAACACTTCATCAATGCACTCAAATCCATCTTTGAAACTGAATATCATCAAGAATTCTTGTCTCAAAATATCCCATTCATCCATGCCATGACCTAGATCTATCTCCAAATACCAATTCATAGGTATTACATCTAAGGTGTGACAAAACATATGCACCCACTCCAGTTGTGGTTCTACTCTATAGGCATTGGTCCATTTTTCTAAGTGATCGCGCGGATCACTCCTTCCATCATATTTATCTATCAATCACACCTTTGGGTGACCAAACCACACCTTCATGAGTCTTATGTATTCACGCCATCCATTGAAGTTGTCTTTATACATACCCCTACCATCTTGCAGGAGTAGCACGCAGCGCCAAGTCAAAGGCTCGGAAGTGTTTCTTCTCTGGCACTTCCATTTCAAATGCATCCAGAAATTTATCAACATCAGTTAAACCATCATAATAAGGAACAATTCTTACCTTCGATGATACACCATGCAGTGATTTGGTCATCATGTTACACCATAGTGTAGACAATTCCTACAATCTATTCTGCCAGTGTTCCAATTCCTCATCTGAGTCTGAGGTGCAACAGATTTTGTGGTCCCATGCAATACATCCATCTGCTATCAGATTCACCCAATATTGATCTCGTGCCATTATCTTATAAATTTGGTCCAAATCATCGTCACTTTCATAATTGCGGACAGGTCCCGTATAGTGCGATCCTTCTGCAGGGTCCAAAGGTACTACTACACGGAGTGATTTTATATCAAATGACATCATTCGCTTCTTCAAATTTATCACCTCGTTCATGTTAATAGCCTAGTTGATCCCAAGGACTGCGGGGTAGGGATTGTTGTCATCGAAAATTTCTATTACTTCAAAATCTGCCAATGCACTCTTGCCATCAATATCAATTGTCACTCCTGCAATATTCCCATGGGGATAATATTTTGCTTATTTTCCATCCTCAATTGAATAGGAGACCATTGCAGCATTGGTCTCCCCTTTCTCTCCCATGTCTATCTCAGAAAAACATTCACATATTACCCAAGATCCAAAATAAATTGGTTAATTTCATACTCTCCTATTTGCATGGTGAGCCTCATCTCACGCCCTGTTCTTGCCTTATGCTTACCAATTTTCTTGACCACGCATGGTCCCTCAAGAGCACTACCAGCACATTTATTGATCAACTCCTGTAATCCCTTTACAACCTTGCTATCACGTAGCAACTTCATATAGGTCTCCAAAAAGGTAGTAAGCATGGATAGATCCATTTCTTCAAGCTTCTTATCCTGACTTCTTGAGGTAGAAGCCTCAGCAAAGTTTTTCTTTTCTTCCATGAAGGTTTCCTTTGCATGCTCCAAATCAAAGCCAACCTCCTTTTCTAGAGATTTGTAGACCCATTCACCATCTTCAAGCCACTTTCGCTTATCTTCACTAGTTGCCATTCCACTTTGCAACACAATATTCACATTAGGGTAATCTTCAAGGGGTTCAGCCCTTAGCATCTGCAGGTTCTGTGTAGGCTACTGAGGCTGCATCCCCTTTTCAAGAATCTTAGCTATTAATACATGGCAGTCCTCTATTGTGTGGTCAAATTGGTTACAGTATCAACATGATAGGCACGTCGACTTCATGCATTCTCAGGTGTAGCTTCCTAGACCTCCACAACTGTGGTAAATAGCTTGCCCCTGACCTCTCACAGGTCCTCCTTTGCCTCAGCCTCATCCGCACCCCTGATATCCTCCGCGCAACCCCTAGCACTTTGATCCAGAGGCTGAGCTTCTATCTGCATCCGATACACTGGCATTCTCTCCATCATTAACTCATAACTATGGCAATTTCTCTCATCGTGGCCTACTGATTGGTAGAAGTTGCAAAAGAGTTGTTGTGGTGTCTCTACAAAATTCTGCAACAAGTTGCAATTATATGTCACATGTTTTCTAGCTACCTAACAGATAGCACACCATAGCATGGGCCCTACACTTGGCCATGTTTGAGATTTCGGCCTTAGAGGCATCGGCCTTCCTTCTGCAACATAATTCATGAAGACAAGGAAATGATATTTATCATGCCCTTGACTCTTATATTTCAAACATCAAACCTCTTCGCAAACTTCTATATGAGCCACTCTATCCTTCTTTAGACTTTGTAATTCTAGGGAAAGGTTCTGCAACTCCCTATGAATATGTTGAACTCCGAAAGAAGCATCTTGAATTGGTGTCTCATGCAATCTCATTGCAATATCCAGGGCCTCCGCCTGGGTCCCAATATTTTGTTGTGATAAAGCAACCATTAGATGAGGCAAGAGTGAAGCAACAAACCATTCATGGTGCTGCCCATCCCTAAGATTCATGTTAGCTTCGTAGATCTTGCACTTCAATCTTTGATCTAGCTCCCATGGTTTCTTGCTAGGCTTCATCATGATTTCCTTGAATCCAATGATCATTTTCACTTCAGACTTGGGCCTACTAAATCACTTATTCAATGTAGTCTGAATGACCGCGAACGCAGCCATCGGGTTATTAGTGCACTACTTAATGTAACATGTTAGAGCGCATTCCTATAAAGTAGTAACCAATGCTGACTTCTTCATCTGGTCATTTGTAATGCCCTAGGCTTCCCACACATCATTCGTGATGAACCAAAACTGGTCTGGGTCCTCACTCCCCAAGCCCTTGAAAACAGGCAATTTTACTAAATTCGCCATATTGAATGGTGGTGGAGGTGGTGGTGGTGTGGGCAAAGGTGTATGTAGTGGAGGTGAAGATGGAGGTGGTGTGGGTGGATGGGGTATTCGCGGGAACCCTCACCTTATTAACTAGGTAGCGCTCTGTGGAGAAGCTTGTGCTGCTTCTTTGTCATCACTCAGAGGAGGCTCAATCAGCGGGCTATATTCAGGTCCTGTTCCTTTTCTATCCCTGAATAAATTTCCACTTCACATAGCTCCAAACATCAAGGTAATTGCATAACCCACTTTTCACAGAAGAGAATTTTAATCCAAGTATTTAAATATCTCTTCCTTTGAAGAAGCATCGCTCTACTTCGTTGTAGCTAATTGAGGTATCGACCCTAAACTCTATCATAAATCCTATTATTATAAGATCAATCCAATGATCGAAAATGGATGTGATCTTACCTTCAGAGGCTTCCAATCTATGTACTAACTCCAGGGTCCACACTATCAGACTCTCAAGCCTCTACCTTCCTTGGTCGTCTGCCAATTTAGCGATCCACTCATATAATTCGAACTGGAAGGAACAGAAGAAAATTCATGTATCTCTGTGTACAATAACCTATCCAACCATTTCTCTTTCATCAATCATGGGTTGTTGTTCTCTTGTGCCGTGAATTCGTGGATCTTCCTATCCAACCAATCTTCAATTTCCTTCTTATTTCGATTCTAGTGATGCAACATCACACCTCTTTATGCAGATCCTGGTCCCGACAACAAGACCATTTTTTGGCTTAGTGGGTCCTAACCCAAGTTTAGAGTTACGTTTGCCAAACAAATACCTACACTACTAGCCCTTTTGTCATCAATCCATAGAGTGCAAATTGAAGTCTCACCTGAAGCAATATGGGGGGATGTTGGAACCATGTTTTTGCACCCAAAGATGGTTATGATGTCATTTTGTACCCTTTATTTTCTTTCACACATATTGATAACCTTTGATGCTTATCGATATAACTTCCTCTTACCAACCTCTAGACCTCCGTGAAGGTCTACGACTAGCTTTCACAGACCCTAAATAGGCGAATTGACCACTTACATGCCTTTTTAGTTACTCCCAAGTCTATTATTACCCAGATTGGCTCAAGTGTTTGATATCTTTAGCATGCATTAAGATACTCTTCGCCAAAACTGATATTATTACTTGCATTCATATAACAATGTAAAACATACAGATTCGCGCATCAATACAACATTAAATCATAAACCCATTATTTATCATAACATAAATGCATTTGTTCATAGCAGAAGTAAAGGGATAAACACAGGTATTTCTAGAAGAGTCTCTTTATTGATACTTCAAATTTGCTTATAGACTCAAAACTACCTTGTGCACTCAGTTGCAGGGGTCCGCGCACTTAGCTACAGGCTCTATTCTAGGCCTCTATGGACATAGTTGCAGAGCCTCTCTTCTACTTTAAGACTCTTTACTCTTAGAACCTATAGACCCATTACATTCATCCTTAAAACTTCTATCAACTGAACTCTCTTATACTCTCTAAGACTCTCTAAGACTCTCCTTTTTATACAATCCCATGGTTCGCGGACCATGGGTAGGTCTACTAAATCTTACACAACTTACGTAAACAAAGGGTAAAACCCTTTTATGAAACTTTACATCTACGCGATCCGCGATCATAACTTGCAAGTACTTTACACTTTACATCACAAAAACTTGGGCTTTTTGCCCCAAAACGTGGGCTTCTACCCCAAAATTAACCTAAGGGGACCTAGTCCCAACAAGGGTGAATGCGTAAATTAATGTAGCATAATGAGGCTAAACTTTCATATATGTATGTGAGATTTTTCCCGATCCAGAGTGAGTGGTCATGGCTCCTTT
>APFE030055247.1:151930-192100 GCA_000404065.3 Pinus taeda | reverse complement strand
GTTTTACCATTTTAGGATTAGCAGTTGTTCCGACATTGACTTCTTCCACACCCTTCTCTGTTGGCTGCAATGTTGGTTTGCGGGCTACATCATCTTGATCAAAGAGTTCTTCTAAAGGTATTAAGCCTTTAGGAATAATGTTATTCTTTAGCTGCAACACGTCCATTTGATTGATCTGCACCTCATCCGTACCATTATCTTTACCATCATCATTTTCTACATCAATTGAGGTTTCTTTGAACTTACCTTCGTTTTGCAGAAAATCATCTTTCTCCTCATCATCTTGGAAAACTTGCCAATATCTCTGATTGTCTGGGACGGTCGGACGATGCTTGACATGGATTTGGAATTTATTACTGGAGTTCATTGGGATCTTCAAACTACTTTCTGCCTTAGCAAGAGCATCAGCAATGTTATTTTGTATACGAGGCACACATGTCAAGGTATATTCTGAAAATAACTTTAGAATGTCTAGAATTGCATTACGATAAGCCCGCATCCGAGGATGCTTTGCTTGATATCCACCTCTGACCTGCTTAATCACCAATTCGGAGTCGCCATATACTGCAATCCTCTTAGCATTAAGCTTTCTTAGAATTTTTAGGCCAGCGATCAGAGCTTCATACTCAGCTTCATTGTTTGAACAATCAAAAGCTAACTTGTAAGAGCATACCCGCACGTTACTAGGCACTTTGTTCAGGGCGGAGAAAGGACTACGTACCCAAATCCCAATTCCAGCGCGATCATTTCCCACTGCTCCATCGAAATCCATGGTCCACAAACCGTCTTCCTCTTCCTGTAAGTGCTAAAAATCTATTTGTTGTGGTTTGTCTGCTTGCTGTCCATTACTTTCAGCTGATCGCTCAATGGTGTTCTGCTATTCTTGTCCTTCTTTCTTTAAAACTCCTCTGAAATTTTCTATTATTTCTAGAATATCATCTGCTTCTACTAACTGACTATCGATATCATTGAAACTATACAAAACAAAAGACTCTAATTCTATATGTACATAATTAATCAGATGATTTATTGGTTTCTCCTTGGTTGTAATCATGTATGTCATGTTTTTGTTCCCGATACAGTTTCCTCATTTGGTCAAACACCAGAATCATTGCATAGGAGAAATCAAGTTGTGGTGTCCCTTTCAATTTTTCTAGCCAAGCCCTGGAAAGAAGCATGCCAAACTTGGGAGGAATATCTGCTACGACAATATCCATCAAAACATTCTTCATTGGGATTTGATCCAGAGTCACAACCAAGTCTTTGATGAGCCCGATATATCTTACTCTGCTGGAATCAAACGAATAGAGATCATGGTATTTCCGGGTGATGTCCAGATCCAGCTTATCCATGATAGCCTTGGGCATGAGATTGTGAGAAGCTCCGGAATCGAACATGGCATTATGTAACACAAAATCATGCAATCTTAAACTGATATAGAAAGGTGGTACATTATTATCAAGAGACTCACCATTCGATGTTGGCCCAAAAATAATTTTGGGTTGATCATCTTCGACATTCACCATGTCAGACATTGGTTCAAAATTCAAAATTTTAGACACTTTCCCTCTATAACTGTTGTTCCTCATTATTTTAGTCAAGGGAATGGATACCTTCAATTTAGAAATTTCATTCTCTAAATTAAAAGCAAGAATATTTTCTACCTCTTTGACTGGGATTTCTTTCCTTTCCTTTTCTTTCGATGCAATTGGCTGATTTGATTTTTCTTCTGATGGTGATTTGCTACTATCCGGATCAACCGCCTCCTTTCCTTTCCTTTGTGTAACTGATGAATCATTCTTTGATGCCTTAACGGCCTTCCTCTTCTGAATTGGTTTATCCAGCACGTCTCTGTTTCTAACTGAATACCGCTGCTGCTGGGCAGACAGAGCATTCATATAGCCTCTTTGGTACTCATCTGATTCTTCCTCCAAAATGGTGTCATTTGCTAGAATGAAATCTGCATCTTTGTGTACAGCCGAACTTTCTGCATACTCCTCATCCTCGGTAATATAAATAGGCAAATAATCCAGAGTAAAGAAGTGGCTTTCCTCACCTATTATATTCTCTTCCTCATCTGACTGCGGTCCATGCACAAAATTTTGCTGCAAAGGTGGCTATACTGGCTGTCGTGCTGTCTGCTCTTGGGCTCGCTGCTCTCTCTACCTTATTCTATATTGTGGCTGTTGCTAGCCACGGAAGTTAGGATTTCTAACTTGTGGCTCAGGTTTTTCAAGTTTCACCCTTTCAAGCATCTTCTCTACCTTCCAGAGTAATTGATCTACCAAGTAAGATTCTTCTTTTACGAT
Source organism: Pinus taeda (assembly GCA_000404065.3). Lineage (NCBI taxonomy): Eukaryota > Viridiplantae > Streptophyta > Pinopsida > Pinales > Pinaceae > Pinus > Pinus taeda. The sequence continues at coordinate 189,791 of APFE030055247.1, read as the reverse complement.
GACCTTCTTTTCTGCCTTTGCTCTAGCCCTCTTGGTCAGCAGATTTGCTTCAACGCTGACCGTGATCTTCTGCATGTCTTCCATTGTGGTCGGTTCTCTCTCTCTTAATTGATAAGCCATGTCAGCATCAAAACCGTCTGGAAACTTCACCATGGCTAGCCCCACAGGTGGCCTTAGATGATCAGGAATTTCATTATAAACAGAATTGAATCTAATGTAGTAGTCTTGGACTGACTCACCAGCGTTTCGTTTGATTTTCTCATATTCAGCCAGAATTTGGAGAGGATTATTTTTCACTTCACAGCGGCCTAAAAATTGTCTTTGTAGGTCAGCCAAGGTAGCGATACGTGCAGCCGACAAACCTCTAAACTATTTCCTCACTTCACCTGCAAATGTCTGTAGAAAGAGTCTCATTGCCACGCATCGATCTCGTGAAGGTCACAGAAATTTGCCATTCTGTCCACATGTTGTTGAGTGGTAACGCTATTAGGAGCACCATCAAACAATGGGAATTTTCTTTGATAATCTGCGGGCATGTCATCTAAAACTTGAGGAAGCACAAGAGGTGCAAAACGAGTAGTCGTCACTCTTGGTAGGTTTGGTCTTGGAGGTGTTGCAGGATTGTGTGCAATTTGTAGGGGATTAACAATTGGAGTTTGAAGTTGTGTCACAATAGAATTATCAATTGACCGGTTGGCCCTTTTAGTTTCTAAGTCTACAAGAAACTCTGGATTGGGGACAATAGAGTCAATCGCCCTTTCGGATTTGGTCTCGAACAATGATATTTCAAACTGCTTATCAAAATATAGCTCTTCAAGATACTAAAAAATGTCAGGACATGAATGGGATTTGAACACAGGAGATATAGAGCTCTCTTGACGACAAAGTCATGGAATCAAATTGGGATTTTCGTAGATGTGCGGAGGATCTGGATCTGTATTAGCTCTGGTATATCTTCTAGAAGCCAGCGTGCTATTAAGAAAAATCAAAAGGACACGACCAACTCACTCAGCCTATCAAATCCTAAACTTATCATCCAGAAGCTTAGAATTATCAAGAAGTAAGGGGTGTAATTTCTTCCCCAGCGGAGTCGCCACTATGTTAGCACCTAAATCTGCCTTAGGCTTAAGGAAGGCAAAATTCAGGGTAACCACAAACCACGCTCAGTCTGGTAGCTAGCCCTATTAGAACAGGAGAGGGCTCTCTCTGGGTCACACTCAATAAAATTACACAATAAAGTTTGAGATGACTCAAAATGAAATATTGATTTTAGGCTAGGTAAATAAATATGGAAACAAGAGGAAAATTTTGATAAATCACTGAGTTTCTGGGATGTATGGGACCAAAGAAAAGCATGAGAAGAGAATTTAATATAAAGGCACAGATTACTTCGTGAGGCAAGACAGGTGGAATGTCTAGGAATTAAATTTGAAATAATGTGAAATGGAAAGATTGTTTAGAAGGGTGAAAAGGGCATAAACACATGAATCCTTTTCAACAGAAGAAGAACACAGAACGTGAAACTTTCCCAAAGGCAGAGCAATAAATATGAATTCTACCTTATCTTACTTAGAAACTTTCACTGGAAATGAATATGAATGAATTGTGAAAAATAATGAAATACATATGAAACAGAAAGAGAATACATTTGCTACACTCACACCACATGAATCTCATGAACCAAAGCCACTGCATTTCATCAATTCTCTGTCAAAATATACAATGAGTAACTGAGTTTCTCTCCCATAGTCTCCCAGAAATTACAACCAACCTTTTACAAATGGTTTTACATACAATAAATATACTTTTCCATTTGGAAATGGAACGATCCAAAGCTGGGGAGTTTTTCAAATCATTACAAACTAGAAATGAAAATCCAACCATTAGTGACAGGTGCAGCGTTACAAAAATGACAAACTGTTTGGGTGACTACTCGCCTTCCTTTGCCACTTGGATAGAAGCCAACCTTTAGTGAAAATACTTTTTAAACTTTGCCTTAGGTGCAGAGAAAAATGTAGTGTAAATGAGTGGGCCCACTTGGAGAAAACCACGAATCGAAATGTCACAGAGCAGAATTGATTTTGGCCTTTGGGTCTATATGCACCGCAACCAAAACTATATGCACTGCGCCACTTTGGAGGCGACTTTGAGGTACCTGCTGAAGTCCAAATTGTACCCAAGTGTTCCTGTTAGAAAGCCATGCCTGTCTACTTTCCAACCCAAGTGGAATTTCTGAATTTTGTGCTCATTCGCCCATCCAAAACTTCAATCTCCCATGACTGCTTCTTGTCTGTCAAAATAGGGGCAGAGAGGTCACATTTTGAGTGTTTTTGACCTCCTGGGGACTCAAAACTTGCCCAAACGTTTTGGTCATGCACCAGAGGTCATGATTTTTCATGCTAAATCCAAAAATGCAAACCTTTCGTGATTTGGAGCTCCCTATCATAAGCGTCACGCCGCACAAGGAGAAAAACCCTGTTTTGTGCACAAAAATTTGTCAAATGACCAAAATTGCCCCAAATTTTTTGAAATTTGGGCTGGAGATTCTCCATGAAGTACTGTGCTAGGCCACAGAGGCTTCAACAAAGATTCAGAGCCGATCTTGCTCTTTTTGCCTCTTTTGTCTTTTTGTCACTCTCCTCAATTTCGCCTTCAAATTCCTTATCCGAGCCTTTGAACTCATGTTCCATGCCCTGTAGTGATAAACCATCCGCCTCAATAATGTTTTGTTCTTGTTGGAATTCTCTAGCAGTTTCTCAAGGTGGATGTTGATCCACTCAAGCCAAGATTCTCGGTCATTGTTTATCTCTTGCTCTAATGGAATGAGCTCAATCCTCCTCTGTTGGGAAGCTCGGCGATTCTCACAGATGTTTTGCAGCTCCATGATCTCCTGCTGGTTTTCGAGCTGTTTATTCCTCTACTCCAAGTACCTGATAATCCACTTAGCCCTCTCCAAATTGAGAGACAAGTCTTTGATCTCTGTTCGCTGCTCCTGGATGGTCCTCCTAAGTTTGGTACTCTCCACATCTATATCATCATCATGAATGAGGATGAAGTTGGCCTCTCATTCACCTGATGGCCCCTCGTCATGCATGGGCCTCTTTCCCCTGTCCTGTGACTATGTTGTCAATGTCAGAAGCGAGGCCCCTTCCACCCCGGGTGGAAATAACACTCACTTTACTGCTGCGAACAAATGTCTACTGCCTCTCTAATAGGTGATGAATACCGGCATAGTAGCGGTCTCATGGTGCTCATACTAATGAGAAGGACCACCTATCTCATGTTCAACCTCTGGTAATACCTGTGAAGTGCTGAAGAGGTCACGGGAGATGAAGTCATCCCAAGCAATGCCCTGTAATCCCGGCTGATGAACCACCAAAATCTTAATAAGAGAAAAATGATAAACACTGTTAAGTTGTTGCTGAGGGGTTTTGTGCTGCATGGAGGTGTTCATCCTCTCTATGTTCCTGCAAATGAAATATGGGATGTTCATCATCCGTACCCTGGTAAAATGCATGAGCAACCTGATGTGATAAGCATATAAACGAGAGAATCTCCCCTCATAGCTGAAATACTTCATGATCAACTTCATTAGTGGAGCATATTCATCTTTCAGATATCAGAATGGAAAGACTCTTTTGAGCTGCCTCAAGAAACTGGCCTTAATTTATGGCTCATAATGTTGTTGATCAACCTTTTATTTCTTGTGCCATGGTTCTCCAACGTTCGGTATGCCGGTTGCTAATGAGACAGTTTCAGGAGTTAGCGTGAAGGTGACACCGGCCAAGATAGAGTGATCTCCATGTAAGTGAAGCACAAAAAGACGGGCCAACTCATGATGAACTTGAACACTAGCCACCTTTTGGCAAAACTCAAAACATGACAGATGCTGGAAACATGACATAGCAAGAGGGAAGGGCTGAAATTTTGTAAGGGTGGTTGGTTCATCCCTAACATGTTTTCCACTTTTATGATGTATCTGGGGAGCCTGTTCTTCTGAGGATGAATCACTTTGGGTTTCCATTTCATACTCCGATGAATGCTCAAATGCCATGACTATTGTATATGGACTATGCTTGGACTGCCCTTTGATGATGTATGAAACTGTGTGTTGTTATGAATTCTGCCACCAAGGGGAACAATGCAAATGAGACTGTTAGGAAGGGGAATAATATGATGGGATTCGGGATTATGGGGAGAAATTTTGTTTAGGGACATGTAGGGGGGTTTGGGGATTTTATAAGGTAGGATTTTGGGGTTTTACATTTGACAAATGAGTGGAGGGGATAGGGAATAGGGTTTAGTAACATTTTAGGGTAGGGAAAGATGAGAAAAATGGAATAGGGGGGAAGGGAATGATGGAAAGAAGGGGAAAAATGAAAGGGAGGAGGAACCTTGGCATCAACACAATGAATTTGCAACTCTAACAACAATGGTTTTTAGATGATTTCAAGTGGTAGGGTTTAGGAGTTTTTATTGCAACTATAAACAGCCATAAACCATCATCATATTCACAAAATTTGATGAGCAACCGAGATGTCGACCCTACCTGGCAATTTCAAGGGTTTCAAGGCGATTTGTTGCAAATTTGGAGCCAAAACAGGGCTTTGTGGGTGTGCGCCGCACAGCATACCCAGTGCGCCGCACCGTTCGTGTGCGTCGTGCCCATGTTAGTTTAACAATGTGTGGTCGCGCCTAGTGCGTTGCACTCCCTTTGTGTGCCATGTCCCTCTTCCTGTGCGCTGTGCCTATGAAAACACCTCCAACCTCACTTAAAACGCATGCTAGCTCTCACAATCACTTTGCAATGCTTCTCTCTAACCTTGGTGTGCAAAATGGCATTGTTTCTTGTGAAAATTATTATATAAATACATTGGAGTCATGGTTTTGATTTTTGTCTCTTCAAAACCCACTTTGATAATGTTTTGTTTTGGCACTTTTTCCCTGATTGAATTCAACTCTTTATTTCACTTTTCACTTTTGAATTTTTAGCTAAAATGATGATTTTTTTGGCACTTTTCTGCAGGGGTTGTTGACATGGCATTTGGCCAAGGAAACCATGACTGTGCCTGAAGAGATCAACCAGAAATTTTTTTGGAAATTATCACAAATGACACACTGTTTGACTTTTCTTCAAAAAGAGTTTTGAAGAACAATCGTAATATGTCAACATCACGATGAAAATATTTAAATCATAACTTTGTAAGGGCCTCCCTCTGGCCTGCATGGCTTTATTGGACATGTTTGAAGACCAATTTATCTGATCCCTAGACCTAACGACTGAAAATGACTCTCGTCTATTAAAAGATCAAACATTGACTTTCATGGACTTTAGTGAACATTGATGAAAAGACCTAAGCCAGTAGGTGCGAGACATGAGCGGTAAGGGGTAATGACTGACAAGATCCTCCCGTCATATTATGGCATGCCCCTAGTGGAATGTAGCTGAGTGAATGGAGAGAGACACCTAGAAATGAAATGCAGAAAGAGTTTTGATCTCTGATGGAGGACTAACAAGACCGACTCTAACAGGATTCACCCAATATTGATCTCGTGCCATTATCTTATAAATTTGGTCCAAATCATCGTCACTTTCGTAATCGCGGACTGGTTCAGTATAGTGCGATCCTTCTGCAGGGTCCAAAGGTACTACTACACGGAGTGATTTTATTTCGATGACATCATTCGCTTCTTCAAATTTATCACCTCATTCATGTCAATAGCCTAGTTGATCCCAAGGACTGCGAGGTAGGGATTGTTGTCATCGAAAATTTCTATTACTTAAAAATCCGCCAATGCACTCATGCCGTCAATATCAACTGTCACTCCTACAATATTCCCATGGGGATAATATTTTGCTAATTTTCCTTCCTCAATTGAATAGGAGACCATTGTAGCATTGGACTCCCCTTTCTCTCCCATGTCTGTCTCAGAAAAACATTCGCATCTGACCCAAGATCCAAAATAACTTGGTCAATTTCATACTCTCCTATTTACATGGTGAGCCTCATCTCACGCCCTGTTCTTGCCTTATGCTTACCAATTTTCTTGAACATGCATGGTCCCTCAAGAGCACTACCAGCACATTTATTGATCAACTCTTGTAATCCCTTTACAGCCTTGCTATCACGTAGCAACTTCATATAGGTCTCCAAAAAGGTAGTAATCATGGATAGATCCATTTCTTCAAGCTTCTATCATAACTTCCTGAGGTAGAAGCCTCAACAAAGTTTTTCTTTGACTTCCATGAAGGTTTCCTTCGCGTGCTCCAAATCAAACCTACCTCCGTTTCTAGAGATTTGTAGACCCATTCACCATGTTCAGGCCACTTTCCCTTATCTTCACTAGTTTTCATTCCACTTTGCAACACAATATTCACATTAGGGTCCTCTTTGTGGGGTTAAACCCTCAGCATCTGCAGGTTCTGTGTAGGCTACTGAGGCTGCATCCCCTTTTCGTGAATCTTAGTTATTAATACATGGCAGTCTTATGTTGTGTGGTCAAATTTGTTACAGTATCAACACAATAGGCACATCGAGTTCATGCATTCTTAGGTGTAGCTTCCTAGACCTCCACAACTGTGGTAAATAACTTGCCCCGGACCTCTCACAGGTCCTCCTTTGCCTCAGCCTCATCCGCACCAATGATATCCTCCTCGCGGCCCCCTAGCACCTTGATCCAGAGGCTGAGCTTCTATCTGCATCCGATATGTTGGCATTCTCTCCATAATTAACTCATAACTATGGAAATTTCTCTCATCATGGCCTACTGATTGGTAGAAGTTGCAGAAGAGTTGTTGTGGTGTCTCTACATATTTCTGCAACAAGTGGCAATTATATGTCACATGTTTTCTAGCTACCTGACAGATAGCACACCATAGCATGGGCCCTACACTTGGCCATGTTTGAGATTTCGGCCTTAGAGGCATCGACCTTCCTTCTGCAACATAATTCAAGAAGACAGGGCAATGATCTTTATCATGCCCTTGACTCTTATATTTCAAACATCAAACCTCTTCGCAAACTTCTAGCTGAGCCACTCTATCCTTCTTTAGACTTTGTAATTCTAGGCAAATGTTTTGCAACTCCTTGTGAATTTGCTGAACTCCCAAAGAAGCATCTTGAATTGGTGTCTCATGCAATCTCATTGCAATCTCCAAGGCCTCCGCCCGGGTCCCAATATTTTGTTGTGATAAAGCAACCCTTAGATGAGGCAAGAGTGAAGCCACAAACCATTCATGGTGTTGCCCATCCCTAAGATTCATGTTAGCTTCGCAGATCTTGCACTTCAATCTTTGATCTAGCTCCCAGGGTGTCTTACTAGGCTTCATTATGATTTCCTTGAATCCAATGATAATTTTCACTTCAAACTTGGGCCTACTAAATCACTTATTCAATGTAGTATGAATGGCCGCCAACGCAGCCATCGGGTTATCAGTGCACTACTTAATGTACCATGTTAGAGCGCATTCATGTAAAGTAGTAACCAACACTGACTTCTTCATCTAGTCATTTGTAATTCCCTAGGCTTCCCACACATCATTCATGATGAACCAAAACTGGTCTGGGTCCTCATTCCCCAAGCTCTTGAAAACAGACAATTTTACTAAATTCGCCATATTGAACGATGGTCGAGGTGGTGGTGGTGTGAGAAAAGGTGTATGCAGTGGAGGTGAAGATGGAGGTGGTGTGGGTGGATGGGGTATTCACGGGAACCATCACCTTATTAACTAGGCAGCGCTCTGCGGAGAAGCCTGTGCTGCTTCTTTGTGATCACTCAAAGGAGGCTCAATCAGCGGGTTATATTGAGGTCCTGTTCCTTTTCTATCTCTGAACAAATTTCCATTTCACATAGCTCCAAACATCAAGGTAATTGCATAACCTGCTTTTCACACAAGAGCATTTTAATCCAAGTATTTAAATATCTCTTCCTTTGAAGAAGCATCGCTCTGCTTCGTTGTAGCTAACTCAGGGATCGACAGTGAACTTTGTGACAAATCCTATTATGATAATATCAATCCAATGATCGAAAATGAATGTGATCTTATCTTCAGAGGCTTCCAATCTCTATACTAACTCTAGGGCCCACACTATCAGACTCTCAAGCCTCTACCTTCCTTGGTCGTATGCCAATTTAGCGATCCACTCGTATAGTTCAAACTAGAAGGAATAGAAGAAAATTTCGTGTATCTCTGTGTACAATAACCTGTGGAACCATTGCTCTTTCATCAATCGTGGGTTATTGTTCTCTTGTTCCGTGAATTCGTGGATCTCCCTATCCAACCAATATTCAATTTCCTTCTTATTTGGATTCCAGTGATGCACCATCACACCTCTATATGCAGATCCCGGTTTCGGGAACAAGACCATTTGTTGGCTTAGTGGGTCCTGACCCAGGTTTAGAGTTAAGTTTTCCAAACAAATACCTACACTACTAGCCCTTTTGGCATCAATCCACAGAGTGCAAACAGAAGTCTCACGTGAAGTAGTACGGGGGGATGTTGGAACCATGTTTTCGCACCAAAAGATGGTTATGATGTCATTTTGTACCCTTTATATTCTTTCGGACATATTGATAAGCCCTTGAGGCTTATCGATAAAACTTCCTCTTACCAACCTCTAGACCTTCGCGAAGGTCTACGACTATTTTTCACGAACCCTAAATAGGTGAATTGACCACTTACGTGCCTTTGTAGTTACTCCCAAGTCTATTATTACCCAGATCAGCTCAAGTGTTTGATATCTTTAGCATGCATTAAGATACTCTTCGTGAAAACAGATATTATTACTTGCGTTCATATAACAATGTAAAACATACAGATTTTCTCATCAATACAACATTAAATCATAAACCCATTATTTATCATAACATAAATGCATTTGTTCATAGCAGAAGTAAAGGGATAAACACAGGTATTTCTAGAAGAGTCTCTTTATTGATACTTCAAATTTGCTTATAGACTCAAAACTACCCTATGCACTCAGTTGCAGGGGTCTGCGCACTCAGCTACAGGCTCTATTATAGGCCTCTATGCACACAGTTGTAGAGCCTCTCTTCTACTTTAAGACTCTTCACTCTTAGCTCCTATTGACCCATTACATTCATCCTTAAAACTTCTATCAGTTGAACTCTCTTAGACTCTCTAAGACTCTCCCTTTTATACAATCCCATGGTCCGCGGACCATGGGTAGGTCTACTAAAGCTTACACAACTTACATAAACAAAGGGTAAAACCCTTTTATGACACTTTAGATCTACGCGATCCGCGATCATAACTTGCAAAGACTTTACAATTTACATCACAAAAACTTGGGCTTTTTGCCCCAAAACGTGGTCTTTTGCCCCAAAATTAACCTAAGGGGACCTAGTCCCAACAAGGGTGAATGCGTAAATTAATGTAGCATAATGAGGCTAAACTTTCATATATGTATGTGAGATTTTTTCCAATCCAGAGTGAGTGGTCATGGCTCCTTTGTATGAATAAGGATCGAAAATGATGACGGGAGACATGGGGGGTGGGGGCGGCTGGGGGAGGGGCAATTTCTATCAACCGATGTGAATGTTTGTCATGTACAATTGTGACATGGTGATAAACATGGTCGAGATGTTGGACCTTATGGCACATTTTCGAGAAATGATGTCAAGATATGAAAATATTTTTATGGGGGAAGCCTATCATGCTGAGTGGAGAATGATACCTACTCTTTTTCACTTATCAAGGTGTTGGTTGAAGCTGATTGTTGGTCATGGAATCCCCCCACAGCATGTTTTGGGGATCAAAGCCCAAGTCTTGTTTAGATGTATTATAAAACTCCGTGAATTGCAGGTGCAGAGCACGAAGTATAGGTTGATTCATAGAGTTATCTGCACTAAGTTTTGTAATGTGATGTAATTTAATGTCAGCCTACCCTTGGTATGTGAACCATGGGATTGTATAAATAAAACAAGGCTCTAAGTTGTAAAAGTAGTTATGAGGAGAGATAGATGAATATGAATGGTTCCAGCATAGTGTAAGAGTCTAAGTGTATTGGGTCGTAGTAGTAGGAAGAAGCTCTGCTGCTAAGTGCACAGAGGCCTAGTAGAGTCTGCGAACCCCTGCAGCTGAGTGCAGAGGGCGGTGTCAAGTCTGTAACCTTGAACGAAGAATAATAAAGAGAAGTTGATTCCAAATTGTGTGCATCTGCTTGTGTATCGCATTCTATACATTTATACTTTCTTGTTTATCACGCACACTTATATGATTGCTAAATATACTGTTAATTATCACTAGTCTTACATAGATAAGTTAAGTAATCGGGTAATAACAAGTTAAATAGTATGGAACTTGGGTATAATAAGGATCGCACCCCAAGTAGGGGTACATGAAGGTAGCATCATAGGTTGCAAGGGACTAATATATGCGCATAGCAACGTGTGTGTAAGTTCAAACCGTGGACTTCCAAAAGCTCATCAGACATCCCCAGGGTGCGGAAACCTGGTTCTAGCACCCTCCCATACTACTTCGAGTGAGACCTCAGTCTACGCTCCATGGACTATCACTGAAAGGGCCAGTAGTACAAGGATTTGTTTAGCTAAATCACCTTTGAACCTAGGTCAGGCCCATATAAGCCAACAAATAGTTATGTTGCCAGGACTGAGATCTACATAAGGGATTTCTGATGTCGTGCCACTAGAATCCATCAAAGAAAGAAATTGAATGGTGGTTGGACAAGAAGATTCATAAGTTCGTGGTGCAGGAAAATAGAAAATTTGTGAGTATCTAAGGAACAGTGGTTGGAGCGCTACTTGTGTACGTAAATCCACGAAATTTTCTTTCCATCCTTTCCTTCTGAGTTGTATGAGTGGATCGTGAAGCTAGCAGACAGTTAGGGAAGGTGTAGACTCGACAAACCAATCGTGTGGACTATGGAATTAGTGCGCAGACTAGAAGCATCAGGAGAAACGATCGCACGAGCTGTGAACCATTGGCTCGACCAAATTATAGGAGGATTTATCACTGGGTTCACAGTAGATACGACCATCAGCTATAGTGAGGCGGAGTGACATTTCCTCAAAGGGGCCGCGTGGTAAGTATATTAAATCTTTGAACACTTGGATTATGATTCTATTGTGTGAAAAACGGGTTATGTGAACAAATTAATGTTTGGGACTACGCGAAGTGGCAAGGTCTACAGAAGCAGAAGTAGTGAGGAATTCAAAACCAGTCCCTTAATTTCCCCCTCATGGGAAAGTGAGGAAGAGCAAGAAAAAGTTTCTCCGAGAAGTGCGGTCAATCTGATAAGGTATTGAATTCCATGCTTACCACCTCCACCTACACCGCCACCCTCCTCACCCCCATCTCCACCCACCCCACCTCCACCACCACCACAGTTTAGTGTGGCAAGTGCGATCAAACTAACACTATTCAGAGGAGTAGGGAATTAATATCTGGACCAATTCTGGTTCATGGTAAGAGTAGTATTGGAAGCACAAGGAGTCCTGGATGACAATATCAAGAAGGCTACGCTGGTGAGTGTGTTGCAGGATCTCACATTAACATGGTACATCTTGCATTCTAATGACCATCCAAACATAGGGATCATAGAAATCTAGACCGCATTGAACAGGAAATTTAGCAGGCCAAAGTGGAAACACAATCAATCATCGGGTTTAAGGAGATCATGTTGCTCCTGGGCGAGACCCCTTGGGATCTGGACCAAAGACTAAAGGGTATGATTCACGAAGCCAACATGACGTTGACAGATGGAAAATAGCACACATGGTTTGTTGCGCCAGTAACACCAAACTTAAGGACAATGTTGTCACAGCAAAAACTTTCCACCCAGGTCAAAGCTTTGGAGATGGCGATGAGATTGCATGATACCCCTATACAAGAACCTAGTCTGGGAGTCCAACAAATCCATGCACAACTACAAAATCCATGTCTAGAGATATAGAGTTTGAAACAGGATAGGACACCTTAGCCAGAGGTGCGCAAGGAGGTATGGTGCATAAAATGCAAAGGCCAGGGGCATGACAAGGACCACTGTCCAGTATTCGTGAATTACTTGGTAGGAGGAGGGCTGATGTCGTTAAGACCTAAGGCATAGGTAGGACCAAGTGGGTGCCTACATTATGGTGTGCGATCTATCATATAGGAGGAAAACACACTACGGATAATTTTCATCAATTGTAAAAGTATATGCAGACGTCCTAACAATTGTTTTGTAATTTTTGCAGGTTGGTAGGCCATAATGAATGTGCCTGTAGAAGATAGGAACTAATGATGGATCAGACTCCTACCTATAGGATGCAGACCAAAATGCAAGCCCTCAACCCAAATGTAGTAATGGCGTGCGCCAGATTTCAGGGGTACGGTCGAGGTTGAGGTAGAATGGGACCAGGAAGGGGTCGCAAACAACTAATCTGTTACAATTTCAAAGGGCCAAGGCACTATGCTTGCAATTGTAGAAACCCAACAAGGACATCATTCTTATAATGTACTCAGTTTGATCATGAGGCAGAAGACTACCCTACATTGATAGCGAGACTGCATGAAAAAGGGGTACTTCAGCCCCCTCTAACTCAAAATTTGCAGATGATGAGGTCTAAACCGAGCGAAGAAAACCCGAATGTAAACATGATGCCAAGGAGTGGTATAACCACTGGCGATGACAAAGGTAAGAAGTCAGAAGAAAGTGCGTGGGTTCACAAGGCTCCTACAAAGGAACCATAATTTGATTTAGAACGCACGAAGGAGACATTCATGGAAGCTAAGAAGAGCTTCACGGAGGCCTCCACTTCAGGTAGTAAGGATCAACTAGAACCAGGGATGGACCCTTCAATGCCTACTACCTTTCTGGAGACATGCATGAAACTATTGTGCAACAACAATGCTATAAAAGGACTACAGGAACATATCACTAGGTGTGTGGGGTTAGGAGAAGCATGTGTGGTCCGGAAACTTGGAAAGCATGCATTACACACAAGAAGGGAAATGAGGTTGACTAAGCAAATCGGTGAGTGTGAAATGTATCAAGTAATCCTGGATCTCGGATTGGACGTGAATGTACTACCAAAACAAACATGGGAATGCATGGGAAGACCTGCGCTAGAGTGATCTCCATCCAGTTACGGATGGCGAACCAACAGAAGATCTTACCCATGGGAAGATTACAAAGGGTAATAGTAGATATTGAAGGTGCGAGAACACCGGTAGATTTTGAAGTGATAGAGATTGTCAATAAAAGTAATCCCTATCCCGCGATACTAGGAATAGACTAGGCCACCGATATGAACAGAGTCATAAATCTAAAGAAGTGCAAAATGATCTTTGAGAAAAAGTCACTACGTGTAGTCATACTGCTAGATCCAACCAAAGGAGCGTGATACACTGAGCCAGTGCATGATGATGATAGTGATGATGATCTTGATTGTATTTACAGGATAATTTCACAAGAAGAGGATTGTGTGAATCCGACTGCAGATGGAAGGATTTTGTGGGAGCACGAAATCTCCTGCACTTCAGATTCAGAGGAAGAGATAGAGAAATGGCAGAATCAGCTACATGAAGTAACAACACTTAATTGCAACATGATGGTTAGATCACTGTGCTGCGTGAAGCATAGTACTAGAACAATAGCGTTTTGATGCTCTAAAGTGGGAACTGTACGCAACGGCCACACCATGGTGGGGTATGCATCAAGGAAGTTTTGAGGACTAGCATGGATGCAGTAGAATGATACACCTACGCTTTGGAAAACCCCAGCTTAGAACGAGAGCCAGTCAGTAGGGGCGGAGCAAGTTGCGTGCCCATATTTCCCGATGGGTACAGACATATGTTGTATAGCCCACAAAAGTACACACCACTCCTAGAATAGGGAATCAAAACAAACTACAGCAGTAGGAAAGGTGACCCGTGCTACCCATTATCCATGGAGAAGCATTTGATAGGGTGTGCAAAGTACTGAACAGGGTTCACCAGGTGAGACGCACTAATTGGGACCTGCGCGTACCAACAGTTCGATGGGCCTATACGACCATGTGCAAAACCCTAGCCACGGAAATGATTCCAAAGGTGTGGAATAGAGTAGAGACCGTAATTTTCTTAAGAGAATGCAAAGAGGAATTCAGATGTAATAGCTCTCGCAGATGTGACAGTGCGCGAAGACCAAGACAGAGAAATCACACACCTACATGAGGTCAAACACATAAGGGTTCTGGAAGCCATTTGATGAGGGAACCTTAGACTTCACAAACTCAAAAAATATTGGGTACGATTGAGAAAGAAAATCATTTTGATGGATGCTGAAGTCAAGGGGCTAGAAGATGATATCAAGCAAGCATGTCTCATCAATAAACCAAGGATGACAAGGCAAGGTGCGGATGATCATACCATTGAATTAGAAGTCAGTCGTTGATAATTTATGACTCTATTTCCATGGCTATGACTACATCTCATCAAATGAGGTAACCATGGAAGTGCACTGCATATGATAGAATGCGCAATGCTGGCTGTCACGAGGGAAATTGAAGATTTTTCGCAGACTATACTGGAAGGCGAGTTGAAGCCTCGCACAGGTGGTGCAACCACCTGACTAACCATAGGAAGCACAATCTCAGCACTCCAGGAAGTTGAAAGAGAGCACGAGACTATAAAAGAGTCTATTTGGGAGTTGTGCGATAAGGGAGGTGCTCACAGAGTCAGCATGTCACAAGGTTCACGCCCGCACACAGGGAGCTACGCTACCACACGGATAGGCTGGGAAGTGACTGTTGGTGTCACTGTTCATGATTAGATGTCTAATTTAAGGCAAAATGGAGTGGGTGGTGGGCATTTAAGACACGAATTAAGGGCAAGATTTGGGACAGTCTTCCGCCAAGAAAGAATTGATGGCCTGGAATTGGGGGGGGCGGTCGAACTTGAATTCAAAAGGTGCAATAAAACTCCAGGGGCTAGCCACGAGACAACACTTCTTCACATGAGATTTGAGCAGTTGATTAGAGCACAAAGTGTTGAGCACCGAGCTATATTTGAGCCTTGAAGTTCATGAACAACCACAGACAGCTCAAACAAGATGGCGACTACCAGGAGAGGTTTGGGCTTTGCAGAAAGAACCGCTGACGAGGTTGCACAAAATCCCATGGTACATAGTGTTCTCGAAGGTACTAAGGCTGCACTGGAAATCCCGAAATCACCTTGGACGCTGATATTGAAAAAATATAAGCAAGAAAAGGGACCAAACCACATGTCCTCAAGGAATCCGCAGTTCGTTAAGCTCTCAATAGAAGAAAAGGGAAAGGTTGTCACCATTGAGTCAGATGATGAGGAGGAGGACCTACAGGCTTTCATTGCTGAGGTAGACGAAGCAAAAGACATGGAAGGGGATATCCAGCCGGTGCACTTTGTAGTGAAATTTCCTGAGTACATCCCTCCACGAAAAGGGAAAACCAGGATACCAAAGATCTAGATGCCACAAAGAGAACACTCTAGACCTTGCTCCTCCCTGATGGAATTGGTTTGAGGGCTCGCACCTGGGCTGCATGCCCACAATGAAGTTCAAATATTGGGACCTCACGGACAGCGAGAAGTTCCCACACTTAGAAATGGAGAGCCTCATGAAGTAGAGAACGAAGGGTTCAGTCATAACACTAGAGCCGCGAAAATGGTTGCGCTGTCTAGAGAAGGCTGGATTACTTCATCTATTGTGGATACCACACTTTCACCGCACACCCATCACTATTTTCATCATTAGGCAGGTACTTTTCCTGGTGGATAATGGGTACTTATGGCTGGAGGAGCCTATTCCCATCATAGCGGATCTCATCCACAAAATTTCTCAGCTTCCCTATAAGGGAAAGGAACCTGCAACAATAGCAGGAAAAAGTGGTGATTTGGCTCTCGTGGAAGCCATGAAGAAGAAATATAAGCTTGAATAATGCACAGAGGGGGTCCAATTGAATTGGGTCAAGTTCCTCTACGAGGAATTCTTGACCAACTGCAAGGAAGAATAGAAGCAGGGTAAGACCTTCCACTACGCGTGGTTGCTCTTGTCCATTTTTCTGGTAATGGGAGAGTTGTCAGAGTACAGTCAGTTCCCAAGCATTGAGCATGACTTACTAGAGGCCACAAAGTACGCGTCCCTCTGGGATACCAAGGACATGAAGCGGATTCGCGATACGAAGATCTTCTCGGTGCTCATGGAGGCAAGCATCCGGATGTGGATTCATAGGAGACCGCACCTATACCCCATAGCGCACAGCAGTCTACGGAGCTTTCCAGACTTCAAGGTGGACATGCACGATATTGACATCAAGGCACGAAAGGATCCAGTGCAGCAGTGGACCAAGATCCCATTCATCACCACTGATGATGCAATTTTCATAATGTTAGAATCATGGCCTCCCAAGTGGCGCGCCCCAAATTTGGCAGAGTTAGATAGGAAAACAGCATAGAAAAGAAAGGATGAGGCCAAGTTGCATGTCATGCAACTGGTTGAGAAGAGGCAGCAGAGGTAAGGGCAGTCTGCGAGGCAGCATAAGCAGCCACAGAGTAAGAAAACATTGTCGAAGTAGCAGCAACAGCATAGACAACAAGGGCGAAGAGGAGGGCCAAGAATTGTCTATAGGACAGGAGGCAGAGGACATAGACCTTATAAAAGAAGGCACGGACCTGGGCACAACTTCCATCCAACTCAAAAATTCATGCATCACAAAGAGATCGGGTCCATGGAAAAAGGTCAAGGCCTCCAAATTGGCCATCAACCTTATCACGCTAACAAAAGATGACCTCTATGACATCGTTGATACAGTTCGCAAAGTCACCAAGGAAGCACTCCAAGAATTCATGTCGGAGCAACAGACTATGTTGGGGGCCATAAGGGCGTAGCTGTAGGAACTACAGGTGCAACCTCCATAGGAAGGAACTGTAGCCACCTATGCCGCAGCAGGCACATCAACAGCAGAGCAGATGCTATGCACAAGGATGGCCAATACCATAGTGCTACTAGAAGGGACACTAGCAATAGAGAATGAGATCGATAGAGTTGTGGTTAGCAGGATCAAGGGACTTGGCCTTAATTTGGCTACCCTTCTGCAAGACACACTATACCAACTACAGGATGGAATAACAGCAAAGCTCCGTGCCAGGGAGGGCCACGTGATTCAGGTGTTGAGTGAGAAAAACATCAACATCAAACAACTCAGTTTGCAGCATGACAAACTGGTGTCACAAAACTAGCAGTTAGTACAGACAATGGATGAAGCACGCTGGTGTGTCCCAAAGTTATCCATCACCGCAGACCTACCAACAAAAGTGTGGATCCACTATTTGGAAAGTGGAGTCTGAAACATGCGCAAGGAAACAACGCAAGTGCAGCTAGAGCTGAATCTCGATATTGTCAAATTGCGGCTCAAGGCATAGCTTTCCACTCCTCTAGAAGTTAGAGAGCAGTGCGTTAGCACTATCCAAACAGGGTTGGAAGAAATTGAATGGGCAGTGCAAGACTGTACAGGTATGTTGGATAAAGCCTTTGGAGTCGTCACATCCTTGTAGGAGGACCCCAACATACAGCGCTTAGAAGGAGAGGCACACAAGATTCAAGAGTAATATGACAATGTAAGAGGAACTGCACACACAGTCGTCCTCACTCAACGACTAGCAAAGATGCAGCAAGCAAGGGCACTGAAAGAGCAGGTGGACACTGCAAGACAGAAAGAGGCACTTCTCAAAGTGCGCATGCAGCCATGGATTGATGAGGCCTTCACAATTACGGTAGATATCAAGGGTAAGCTCACACAGATGCAGGGGCTCTATGTGCTAAGGCAGGGATTTGATCCTCACAAAGAAGCGTCAAAAGAGTGCATGCAACAGGTCCAGCAAACCACAGAATAGTGCACTGCAGACCTCCAAGTAGTGTGGGACTAGTTGGAGGGACTTCGTGCCAACTGAGTGACTCGAGGACTAGTCACAATGATTGTGTTGTTGTCCTGTTGGACATGGAATCCCCCCACAACATGTTTTGGGGCTCAAATCCCAAGTCTTGGTCAGATGTATTATAAAACTCCGCGAATTGTGGGTGCGGAGCACAAAGTATAGGTTGAGTCATAGGCTTGTCTGCCCTAAGTTTTGTAATGTCATGTCAGCCTACGCATGGTCCACGGAAGTAATTGTATAAATAGAGTGAGCCTCTAAGTTGTAAAGATAGCTAAGCGGAGAGATAGATGAATATGAATGGTTCGAGCATAGAGTAAGAGTCTAAGTGTATTGGGTCATAGTAGTAGGGAACTTTGGTATAATACGAATTGCGCCCTGAGTAGAGGTTGCGTGAAGGCAACATCACAGGTTGTGAGGGACTAATAGATGTGCATAGCGACATGCATGCAGGTTCAAACCGTGGACCGCCAAAAGCTCATCAAACATCCCCAAGGTTCGGAAACCTGGTTCTACCACCCTTCCATACTACTTCGGGTGAGACCTCAGTCCACACTCTTCGAACTGTTGCTGAAAGGGCCAGTAGTACAAGGATTTGTTTGGGTAAATCACCTCTGAACTTGGGTCAGGCCCATACAAGCCAACATTGACCATGTTTGATATTCCTACAGTGGATACAACCACAAGCCAAAGTGAAAGAATCATTCAAAACATAAATATGTAATGAATTTTATGCACTTAGAGAGCTGGAGAAGTACTTGACATGTGCAGTAGGTCTAAAAAATTATTTTTGGTGTTTTTAGGAATGGAGGGTTCCATGATGAAGATGTTATGGGACTTATCCTCATGTCTCTTTCGATTTTGTCAATAGAGATCACAAGATTATACAATGTTCCCCCAAATATGGGAAACATATCTAGATAGGGTTGTGGGGCCCAAATATCGATCATTTTCATTGTTGAGATGTGGAGGTCAGCGAGCTTTCCCGGAGCGTTTCTTGTCATTGTGGTCAGCTTGTGTACCAA
The DNA here is from genome assembly GCA_000404065.3 of Pinus taeda. NCBI lineage: Eukaryota > Viridiplantae > Streptophyta > Pinopsida > Pinales > Pinaceae > Pinus > Pinus taeda. The sequence continues at coordinate 170,855 of APFE030055247.1, read as the reverse complement.
GATTTCATGCCATGAGAGATAGGCAGGAGCCTAAGCCCATACCTATGTAATTTTAAGTTTGATTGTTGGCTTAAGGGGGCCTAACCCAGGTTTAGAGTTATTCGCGACACCCAACAAAAATCTAACAGTTGTCACTTTCACCAACAACCTTCATAGTGTAGGTTGTAGTCTCACCTGAAGCAGTATTGGGGGATGCTAGAGCTAGGTTTATCCATCTAGGGACATGTGATAAAAAGTTCTTAGGCTTTGAAAATTCATATTTACCTTCGTGTAGATCAGTATCCCTCTAGTGATTGTCACTGTAATTAGGTTAAAATGACTTCCAAACCTTCACTTGATTATTTTATCATTATATATTTGTATGACATTCTTATATTCATTAAAATATGGAAAGAACATTTAAAGCATGTTAAGTAGATTCTGGATGTTTTGAAAAAAGAAAATCTTTATGTTAAGCTCTCAAAATGTGAATTTGGCAAAACAACTTTGAATTATTTGGGTCATATTGTAAGGGGTGGTGAATTAAAGACAGATCCCTCTAAGGTTGCAGTAATTGTAAACTGGCCTAAACCCAAATCTGCTATAAAAGTTAGAAGCTTCTTAGGAGTAGCACAGTATTGGAGAAAGTTTATTTCTAACTTTTCCTTAGTTGCAGCTCCCTTACATGCTTTAACAGGATCGCACAAGGTGTTTCAGTGGGGAGGCAAACAACATAAATCCTTTGACACCTTAAAAGAAAAGATTAGTATAGCACTAGTACTAGCACTGCCCGATCTTCAAAGACGATTTGAGATTGAAACGGATGCTAGTGACTATGCCATGGGAGCAGTGTTGATGTAGCACGGTAAACCCATATGTTATCATTCTGAGACATTTAATTTTGCAGTAGTTAATTATCCCACATATGATAAACAATTGTATGCATTAGTACAGAGTGTGAAAAAGTGGAAACATTATTTAATGGGAAAAGAGACAGTTATACATATTGACCATCAACGACTTCAATATTTGAACTCACAAACTAAGTTGCAACAATCAAGACACTATAGGTGGATGGGTTTTCTACAACAGATTCATCTTGTCATCAGATATAAAAAAGGCATACACAATAAAGTTGCAGATCTGTTGTCCAGACCAATCCTAAATGCATCCACTATACCTAAGCATAATTCAGCATTTCATGAAAGCTACATTGAACAGTATGCTCAAGATATAGATTTTAGAGATGTATATTCAACTTTAAGTCATGGCAAACAAGTAGAAGAATTGGATTATCATGTTAAGGACCAACTCTTGTATCATTTGGAAAAGTTATGCATTCCTCAAATAGAAAGAGTAAAGATAATTCGAGAGGCACACACTTCTCTAATATCAACTCACTTTGGTGTAAGTAAAACAGTTGCACAGCTGCAAAGATTTTGTTATTGGCCAAAAATTAATGAGACAAATTCTAGATATGTAAGAGGGTGTACCATGTGTGCTAAAAGCAAGCCTAGCAATAGAAAACTAGGCTTGTACACTCCACTACCAGTTCCTTCTCATCCTTGGGAAAGTGTTTCCATGGACTTTGTTGGCTTACTGCCTAAATCTAGGAGAGGTCATGACTATTTATATGTTTTTGTGGATGGGTTCAAGAAAATGTATATTTTGATACCCTATAACAAACATATTATAGCTGAACAAACTGCAAAGTTTTTCTTTCAGTATGTATGGGTTCATTTTGGATTACCCACTTCCATTATATCTGATCGAGATACCTGATTTGTTGGGAAATTTTGGTCAGGTCTGTGGGAATTGATCCACACCAGACTGAAGAAGAGCACAACTTTTCATCCGCAAACAGATGGCCAAATAGAAGTATTCAATAAGACAGTGATCCAGTTGCTTAGAGGCTATTGCAACAAGCCTTCCGAAGCTTTGGGATGAACATTTGTGTTATGTGTAGCATGCTCACAACTGAGCTTAACATTCCTCTACAAAGAGATCTCCTTTTGAGACTTGTTTTGGTTTCACACGAAGGTCTCCCTTGGATTTTGTCTTTGGTAAAGACATATCGGTTGATGGATATAATGATGTGGACAAGGAAACCAAGTTCATAGAATAAATCCAGGAGGTTCACTAGGCAATATAGGAACAGCTGGAAAAGAGCCAAGCCAAGTACAAGGCAAGGCATGACAAGCATCGGATGGAGCACAGTTTCCAAGTTGGTGATTAAGTCTGGTTGTATATCAGCAAAGACCGAATGCAAGGTGAAGGTAAGAACCTAAAGCCAATAAGGTATGGACCTTTCAAGATACTTAAGAAAATTGGTGAGAATGCTTTTTGCCTTGATTTACCAGCTTACATGCACATCTACTCAGTTTTTAATGTAGACAGCTTGAGATTATTTGAACCTTCATTAATTGAAGATCCCGAAGAGCAGAGTCAATTTCCTTCTATTGATGGTATGTTGCCTGAATATCTTAATGAACTGTAGGAATATACAGTTCTGGACAGGAAGGCGAGAACTACGCGTAGAGGGGATGTTGACTAACTCAGGATTGGACTCAAAGGTTCAAAGCCAAGCAGTGTGAAAGGGATAGAAAATGGGCAAGTGAGGAATCAGTACCCTCACTTGATTGATGCTTAAAAATAAACTTCTGGTGGTCCAAAATATTTTCAAAGGGAAGGTCATGATCCGAATTTGATCCTAAACACTCTCTAAGTTTTCATAAACTCATTCAAATTATGCCAAATAGATTCAAGTCTTAGAAAGATCAAGCTATCAGAAGGAATCCTCGTGACAGTTGCAATTGTGATCAGCGCGGAGCAATGAGGACCCTCGCCCGAGCGCGCAGACCGTTGGCCCATGGTAACGCGCGCAGGTGCAAATTGGAAAAATCAGAGGCTATTTCAAGAAACGAGGGTGGTTTCTGATACACTATTAGCACTAATCACATATCGCAGGCGTCCCCCTCAATGAAGGAAAGCCCCGAAGTGCTCATACCCGAAATGGCTAAGAAATGTGAAAAAGTAATAAATTCAGTTCCGTGGATTCCACAAAACTAGCAGGATATCGAAAGGCCTCGAGGCGGTAAGAAATTTTGACCAAGTCCCACCCGATGCCACACATTGAGTGACACGCGTCTGGCGGAAGAGAGAGAAAACCGCTCACATCGGACGGGTAAACGTCATGCTACTTACCCACCCGATATGAACGAAGACCATAGGATCTGGGGGGCCCAGATCAATGGTGAGGCACGTCCTGAAAAATTACTGGATTTGACAAGGTTGTAAAGCAAGATTACATGGGATTTGAAGTCCGACGTGGACGATGAGTTGGTAGAAGATTCGTGTTTCGCGGGCATCTTGGAGCAAATGGAAATAATGACCGTTCAAATGTGTACAAGGAACCTGACACACTCACCCATTGCAGAATAGGTGGCCACCTCCTTGTGGAGCGTTACGCAGTGATGATGACACAGAATAGGGGAGTTCAAATGGACAGAGGAAGGAAAACCAGAATGTTGGGAAGTGAAAACGAACCGATAAAAAATAGACTGACTTTAAAGCCATGAACTAACAGAAGCAGAGACAGAGATAGAGACACACACAGAGAGGAGTTAGTTAGCTGCAAAAAGCTAAGAGTAGAGAATAGAGGGAAGAAGCCGAGATGACCTGGGGGAAACATCAAGCTAGACAGAACCAAAGAGAGTCAGAGAGTCTGTGCACTCCAAAGAAAGCTTGAGAGGTTCAAGCGAGCTCCTCAACATAGGCCTGTCATGTATAAGTTTCAAATTGGGCTCATACTATTGTGACCAATAAAGGTCCAGTACTAGTAAGGAGAGCCTGTGTACTCAATTCATACTAATTCATATCTATTGAGTGGGACTCAAATTGAGCTCACTGTTGTAAAGAAACTCTGCTTTGAAAACATAATAGAGAGGCGACCACTGAAAGTTGGACCAGGAGACATAGCCTAGGAGTATTGGGTGAACTCCTTATTAAACTTGTTGTATTACATGTTTTCCTGTTATGTTTTCTCTAACTACCACAGTGTCTATGTATTTTGCAATCTTATCGATCCATTTCATAAAGTAACATAGGCACATCCATGCACATGAGTTTGTAATACCTTTAATTCTTTGTCCTCGATAAATTCCAGATCACTCTTATAACTTCACGAGGCATTGCACTGGGGCCAAAGTGTGCGCAGTTTCTCAAACCTCATCATACTTCTACTGCATTTCTCGAACATTAGTGTTCAGCTTCTACAAGTTTGGTTCCTCCTATAGATTTGTCCATAATTCCATTTCTGCATCAAAAATCATTGTGTTGTCCTAAACGGTGGCATCCAAGGTGCTCATATTCTCCTTGATGGTTGTTGCACACTACTCTTGTAGGCGGGGTCATGTGTTGTAACTTCAACTGTAGCTCTACTATCTTCATCTGGAAATCAAAGGTAACTCGTCTGACTTCCTCCTTGATGAATATACTGCAGCAGCCAATTTCCTTACTTATGCGGAGGCCTCTACATCCTCTGGTATGCTCAATTCAGGTACTAACTTGCAGGTCATTGTTTGCAGTCTCTTACAACGCATATACAACTCTTCCTTTTCCTTCATTGCCTTGGTTTTCTCCACAAACATTTATTCGTTGTTGACCTTAAACTCACTGATGACAATGACTGCACACTTCTCTCTAATCTTCAACTCATTTGAAACTCCCTAATGCAGCTTATGGAAGGTCGGGAGTGGCAGCGTGGCTAAATTTAGCCCCATGCCCTTTAACGTGTTGATCACAATGTGATCCTCATCGGACTCTATAAGAGAAAACCCTTCACGTAAGGGTATGACTCTGAGGTCCAGAGTTTGTTCCAGCTCCGTCACTGCGCCACTTCCTTGTGTCAGGCTCACTTACACCATGCTCACTTGCTAGATGCCAAACTAAATCTTGTTTTCCTGGATCTACAGCTCATGCATATCCTTTTGAATACTCCCCAGTGTTTTCATGTATTGCTGGTCAAATTATTGTAGCAGCATCTTCGTCATACCTCGAAACTTATCATCGATCTCATCAAGATCGCCTTTATTCAACACCATTGGATAGATATACGTCCTCTTATTAGACTTATGCTTCTTCCTGTGTCCAATAATTTTCTCCTGGCTGCGCTGCTTCAAGGTAAAAGGAGTGTGTTTCTCCTCATCACCGCCTCCTTCGTGTGCTGATAGCTCTAGCTCATTTGTGTGCTATGAGGGCAACCTTTTGCCTTCCTCTGTATGTTGATGTTTTGTTTCCGCCTGCTCTTTCTCCATTTTTTCCTTCTCCATAGCTACCTTAGCACCTTCCTTCTTCTTTTGCTCAGCCAAGGCGTGCGTGGCCTTCTAAGCTGCATCGTTTTTCTTGTGAGTAGTAGAGCTCTATGCACCTTTCCTTTTATGCACGTCAAGCATCATGTATTCATGCCACTCTACTTGCCAATACCCCACAATTTCTTGCACATCCACCATAGATACCAAATAAGACAATTGATGTCATGTGTGCTCTCGTTCCTTTTGCACTCTGATTGACACATAGTAGAAATCGACGTTGAACTGTGTCTAGGCCGTCAATTTTTTGAAAAAGGTTGGGGACAACCTTGGCCTCTGATTAATCACCATTCGAAGGTCCATATTGATCAGGATATTTTGGGAAAGGGTTCCCCTAAGAGAATTTTTGGGGCTAAAAGCCAATGTTTTGTAGTAAAGTTGTAAATTCTCTGCATATTGTGATCGCGAAGCATGAAGGTGTCAAGATTCATAAAGGGTTATCTGCCCTTATTTTTTAAAACTATCAAGTCATATGTAAAGATCCACCCATGGTCTGCGGACCATAGTATTGTATAAAAAGGAGCTAAGTAAGTAAGCTCTACAGTAATGAATTAAGGAAGAATGTAGCTAAGTAGAGTGGAGAAGTCTAAGTGTTCTCGGGTCTTAGCATAGGTAGAGGTTCTGGAGCTGATTGTGCAGAGGCCTAAGGTGGAATTCTACTATTGAGTGCATGGACCCCTGCAGCTGTGTGTGTAGACCCCTGGATCTGTGTGCATAAGGCAGATAGAGTATGTATTAAACTAGAAAATATCAAAGAATTATTCTGCAATTACTATGTATTTAGTCCTTATTAATGCATCTGATTATATTGCATTTTGGGTTTAATTTACAATTTTTATTTGATGCGCGAATGTATGTGATTGTATCAATTAATTGAACACAAGTGAGGATATCACTTACACAACGCTAGCTTTGATTGATTAGTAAGATAAGTAAAACACTTGAGATAACTTGGGAACCTATACAATACATTGTCATAGCTGCGCGAAAATACCTGGACCACGGGTTAGGTCTACGGGAAGGTCAATCGTACACCTTCATGGAGGAACTGAAGGGCGGAATAAGGGGTATATTGACAGAGCCCTAAAGCTTAGCGACTGCACGAAAGTAGGAGTAGAGGGGATAGACCAACATCACGACCATCTCAGGGTGTAGAAACTGGGTTCCAGCATCCCCCCATACTACTTTAGGTGAGACTTCGGTCAGCACTCCGTGGGTTGATGCTGAAAGGGCTAGTAGTGTAGGGATTTTTTTGGCTGACTAACGCTAAACCTGGGTCAGGGCCCACAAAGCCAACAAATGTTTCCATTGCCAGGACTGGAATCTGCATGAGAGATGTGTGATGTCGTATCACTAGAATCCAAATAAGAATGAGGTCAAAGATTGGTTGGATAGGAAGACCCATGGATTCACGGCTCAAGAGAACAGAAATCCACGACTGATAAAGGAATTGTGGCTGGACAAATACCTATATATAGAAATCCATGAGATCATTTTATATTCCCTTCTAGTTGAGTTATACGAGTGGATCATGAAGCTATCAGATAGCCAAGGAAGGTGGAGGCTTGAAAATCCTATTGTCTGGACCCCAGAGTTAGTACAGAGACTAGAAGTCTCGGGGGATAATATCACCCACATTGTCGATCATTGGCTCGATCATATCATAGGAGGATTTGTGACTAAATTCACAGTCGATACCTCAGTCAGTTACAATGATGTGGAGCGGTGCTTTTTCAAAGGTTCACGAGGTAAGTACTTGAAGTCTTTAAATACCTGGATTAAGATGTTATTGTCCAAAAAATCAGTTATGCAGCTACCTTGATGTTTCGTGCTACGCAAAGTGGAAATACTTACAAGAAAAAAGGAAGAAAAGGCCCTGAATATAGCCCACTGATTTCACCTCCTTTGAGTGACGAAGAGGGAGTAGCACTGGCCTCTCCATGAAGTGTAGTTAAATTGATAAAACAAGGGTCCCACGACTACCACCTCCACCCACACCATCTCCACCTTCACCACCATCACCTACAACTTCGCCCACACCACCACCACCTCCACCATAGTTTAACATGGTGAATTCATTGAAGCTGACTTTGTTTAAGGGCTTGGGAAATGAGGACTCGGACCAATTCTGGTTTGTCATAAAAGATGTATGGGAAGCTCAATGTGTCAAAGGCAATCACATGAATAAGGAAATGTTGGTTAGTGCTTTACAGGATCGTATTCTAACTTGGTACATCAAGTACTCTAATGATAACCCAAACGCTGGGTTGGCAAAGATCCAGATCGCACTGAATAAAGAGTTCAGTAGGCCTACGTCCAAGGGGTAGTCGATTGTGAGGTTCAAGGAAATCTTGATGAAACCAAGTGAGACACCTTGGGAATTGGATCAGAGATTGAAGTGTAAAATCTGTGAAGCTAATATGAACTTAACAGATGGACAGCACCATGAGTGGTTCGTGGCTTCACTCCTGCCTCACCTAAGGGTTGCACTATCACAACAGAATATTACAACTCAAGCAGAGACCTTGGAGATTGTAATAAGACTACATGAAACACCGATCCAAGATCTGAATTTAGGGGTTCAGCAGATCCATGAATAGATGCAAAACCTTTGTCTCGAAATGAAAAGTTTGAAGCAGCACAGAAGAGTGCAACCGAAGGAGTGTGAAGAGGTATAGTTCCTGAAATGTAAAGGTCACGGGCATGACAAAGACCACTACCCGATCTTTGTAAACTATATTCCATGAGGAGGACCAATGCCTTTGAGGCTGGAAGCCCAAGCAGGACCGAGCGTGGGGCCTGTGTTGTGGTGTGCTATATGTTAGGTAGTAGGGAAACATATGAGTGATAACTATCATTTGCTGCAGAAGTTTGTACAAACACCGCAACAACTTTTGCAGGTTGGTAGGGCATGATGGGAGCAACTACCGAAGTTATGAATTTATGATGGATAGAAAACCTGCCTATAGAGTTCAGGTAGAAACACATCCTCCTGACTAGAGCCTTGGGATGTTGCAAACATGATTGCGGGGGGGCAGACAAGGCCGAGGCGGAGGAGGACCTGGCAGAGGTCGGGGACAGCTGATCTGTTACAATTTTGGAGGACTAGGACACTATGTCCATGAATGCACTAACCCAATGCGTATGTTGTGCAAATATAGTACTCAGTTTGATCATGAGACGGATGACTATCCTAGACTGATAGCGAGGATGCGCAACAAAGGGGTGCTACCACCGCAGCCGACTCAGATACTGTAGTTGATGATGGCTGGGCCTCACGAAGAGGATCCAAATGTGAATATAGTGCTCCGAAGTGGAATTACAATGGGCGACAATAGGGGGAATAGCCCGAAGATAGTACATGGGTTCACAAAGCTCTGGCGAAGGAGGTTGAATTTTATTTGGAGCGCACATGCGAAACGTTCATGGAAGCAAAGAAGAGCTTCACAGAGGCCTGTACCTCAGGGAGCTAGGATAAGCCTCTTCAGGAAATGGACCCTTCTATGCTTACGAAATTTCTAGAGACCTGCATTAAGCTACTGCGTGGTAGCAAGGTTGTGAAGGGGTTATAGAACTTATAAATAGATGCGTCGGAAATGCTCCGAGTGAACCACACATGGTACGGAAGATTGGTAAGCATAAGAAAGACAGGGCATGGGATGAGACTCACTGCATAGGTAGGAGAATATGAAATGGATCAATTTATTTTGGATCTAGCTTCAGATGTGAACGTTTTACCGAAGTAGACTCGGGAGCAGATCGGGAGACCCATGTTGCAGTGGTCTTTGATTCAGTTAAGGATGTAAAATCAGCAGAAAATCATCCCCGTTCAATGGCTGCAAGGAGTAACTATAAATATTCAAGGCATGAGTGCATTGGCTGACTTTGAGGTAATAGAAATTGTGGATGATAGCAATACCTACCTTGCTCTCCTTGGCATTGATTGGGCTACTGACATGAATGGGGTAATCAACCTAAAGAAGCGAAAGATGACATTTGAAAATGAATCGCTTCGTGTAATAGTACACCTAGATCCTGCTGAAGGATGGCACTATACTGAACCAATCCACGATTATGAGAGCGACGACAATTTGGACTCCATATATAAAATAACAATGCAAGACCAAGATTGGGTGAATCCAATAGCGGATGGAAGAATTACATGGGATCACGAGAGTTCCTTAGACTTAGACTCGGATAAAGAATTAAAGCGCTGACATAATCGACTACATGAAGTAACCACATTAATTTGTAACATGATGACCTAGTCATTGTGTTGTGTGTCATAAGGGGTATGAAGTCTACCCATTTATGATGGCCTGAATGATGTGGATGTGTTTTTGGATGCATTTGAGAGGGAAGTACCAGAGAAGCAGTGTTTCTAGGCTTTGGACTGGTCACTATGCGCTACGCCCGCGAGATGGTTGGGTATGCACAAGGGTAGTTTTTAAGATTAGCGCGAGTGTAGGACGATGATGGGAACACACTTTAGGAAGCTGAAGGTATGAGTGATAGACAAGTATGATGGGAAGGACGATCTGTGCACACACTTTGCCAAATGGGTTGAGGACTATGGAGTGAAGCCCCAACCTAAATGGGTGCACTTATTTTGTCACACCTTGAATGTGACCCCAATGAACTGGCACTTGGAGACAAAGCTCTACCATGGCACAGACGAATGGGATACTATGCATGAAGGGTTCGGAATGACATTCAGCTTCAAAGACGAGTTTGACTGTATTGACAAAGCACTACAAGAAGTTAAAGTATCAATCTTTAGGATACTACAGGATCCTTTGGATTTGATTCAACCCGATTGGACTACTCAGCTAAGCCATGCGATGAAATGCTATAATATTACTATTCAAGAAGAAGATAAGGACACCTGCAAGATTAACATCCCTAAAACCGAGGGTCACCACGAGCTCGAGGGACTGCAAATCGAGAATCCTGATATAACTATGCTACTGAAAACTAAATAGGTAAATATTGGTATGGAGGCGGAGCCCAAATTTGTGAAGATTGGAGATTACTAGGATGACACAACAGTAGATAAGGTCACCAAATCGTTCCACAAATACCAAGATTTGTTCCCTACCATGTCCACGAAGTTAAAGGGGATAATAGGAGACCTGGGCATTATGAAGATCACGTTAAAACCCAACACGAATCCGGTTAACCAAAGACCTTACCATCTCAATCTGAAGTATAAGGAGAAGGTGTGCTTAGAGTTAGATAAGATGCTCATGGCAAGCATCATTAAGCCCATAGAAGAGTCTGATTGGTTGAGCCCAATGGTGGTATAGAAAAAGAAACAGAAGGATGAAATAAGGATATGTATAGTTCTTAGGAAGTTGAATGATGCTTGCATGCATGATCCTTTCCTGACTCCATTCACTGATGAGGTATTAGATAATGTAGGTGGCCAGGAATTGTGGTCCTTCACTGATGGGGTTTCTGGGTACCATCAGATCAAAATCATGCTTGAATATAGAAGCAAGATGACCTTCACAACTGAATGGGGATGTTTTCAATACATTGTAATGCCTTTCGAATTAAAGAATGTACCTGCAATTTTTTCCCATGTAATCATTGTTGAATTCAAAGACTTCATTCATAAGTTTCTGGAGGTGTAATTTGATGACTGGACCGTGTTTGGATTAGTAAAATGCCATGTCGCCAATTTGCGCTTAATGCTATATACTTGTCAAAAGTACCAGATTGTGCTCAATCTAAAGAAATGTCTATTTTGTGTTCCTTTTGGGACTCTACTCGATCATGTGGTTCCTAGCAGGGATTGATGGTAGATCCCGTGAAGATAGCAATGATACTTAACTTGGAGGCACCGAGGAGTGTGAAATAGTTGCGCACAACCTTGGGAAATACTGGATACTAAAGAAAGTTTATTAAGGGTTATGCCCAGATCACCGTGCCTATGGAGAAGCTATTGAAAAAGGATGTCACATTCTGTTGGAGCAAGGACTATTAGAAAATCTTGGATGTACTGAAAGGAAAAATGGCCACCACACCAATTTTAGTCTTCCCAGATTGGAAGAAGGAGTTTCATGCACATGTAAATGTCTTGTGTATAGCTCTAGGAGCAGTACTAACACAGGCCATTGGAGGAGACTTGGACAATCCCATAGTGTTCACAAGCTGGAGGTTATCCAAGGCTAAGAATAACTATTCCACTACCGAGCGCGAAGGACTAGCCATGGTATACAAGCTCCATAATTTAGACACTACTTGCTAGGTGGAAATTTTAAGATGTATACGGATCATTCTACCTTGAAGTACCTAGTCAATAAGCTTGTGCTCGGGGGCAGAATCTGTAGGTGGTTGTTATTGTTGCAGGAGTATGATTTTGAAGTTATTGTGAAGCCTGGATGACTGAACGCGAGAGCAGAGCATCTGTCGTGCATCGAAATGGGGGAAGAGCCCACTAATTTGGAGGAGGGATTGCCTAACGTGTATTATTTGTAGTGCATGTTGCAGATCGTCACTTTGAAGACATGATACACTTCCTAACGATAGGAACTGCCCCAGAAGGCTACACCATCCAGTAGGAAAAAGAGTTAGTGGTGTGCCTAGCAGAATTTTCTATCATTGTTGGACTTCTGTACAAAATAGGGTATGATGAAGTATTACGACGATAGGTACCAAAGTTTGAAAGGAGCAGTATCCTGATGGACGCTCATGGGGGTTCTATGGGAGGCCATTATGCAGGAAGAGCGACTGCGCAGAAGATTCTACACATAGGGTTGTGGTGGCCAACCCTCCATCAGGATTCCAAAGCCTACTGTTGGGCGTGCAACATGTGTCAAAGGATTGGCAGGCCATCACGGAGTGATGAGCTTCCCCTGAACCCACAGATGATGTTACAACCTTTCGAGAAGTGGGAAATAGATTTTGTGGCACCCATTCAGCCCCAAGGAAAGAAGACGGGAGTGTAGTACATTATCACCGCGACTGAGTATTTCACTCGATGGGTGGACGCATAGCTTGTGACGGACTGCACAGGCACGATCATTGTAAAGTTTCTCTTTGAGTATGTATTACCAAGGTTTGCAACGATCATCAAAGTGATTGGGACCTATGCATACCTACAATGCTATGGGCCTATCGAACGACATGCAAAAATGTGACTCGGCAGACACCCTTTAGGCTTGTATATGGTGTTGAAGAAGTGATGCCCATGGAATACATTGCGCCTAGTCTATTCATAGTAGCACTCATGGGTATGACAGATCATGGAGCCATGGAAGATAGGCTTGTGCAGCTTGCTGAGCTTGAGGAAGAAATCTTCTATCTGGATTTCACCAATAGGTCCAAAAGCAATGCGAAAAAGCATGGAATGGTTGGCACGTTAAATTGCGCACCTTTAAGGTAAATGATCTAGTTTTGTTATATGACAACAAGTTTGATAAATTCCTAGGGAAATTCAGAATGCACTGGCTAGGGCCCTATGTCATTATGGAGACTACTAACAGCAGAGCAGTTCAGTTGGTTAAATTGAATGGAGATCCCTTCCCAGGCAAGGTGAATGGCAGTTGATTGAAGCCATACACTGGTGATCCAACCAGGTGACTATATGAAGGTAGCATATTCTTAGCACTTCAAGCAGCTGAACAGAGGCGCGGGTGTTGAAAATGGCAACAAGAAATGCTAAAAATAGAAGTGCTAAAAATAGCAGTGCTATAAATAGCAGTTTGGGTAGCAGTGCTGGATTGAGCAACAGGGAATGAAAAATGGATGTCCTAAAAATAGAATTGCTATTATTAGTAGTTCAGGATGGATTCCAATTTTAGTCAATCCCTGGACTAAAAATAGGAAGTAAAATTTGAATTTGAACTTAACAGTTGTTTGAAAATAAATTAATTAATTCACCATGAGTTAATTAGTTGTGAAAATCAAACATGAAGTTTATGTGAGGACATGCAACATTTTCTCCATTAATTGAGGAATTATCCATCAGTTAAAGAGATAATGATGAGTTCTAATTTGAGTTGTAATTGGTTGGCTCAATTAACTGAGTCAAGTCCAAATAGATTGATTTAAACAGTTTGTTTAAATTAATGTGAGTTCATTTAGTTAATGCATGCTTGCATATAATTGTTGCACTTCAGATAATTGAATATTCTCTCATGAATAACTCATGCATGTCAGTTTAGACAAAGACCTAGTTGAGATCAAAGGAGAGACAATGTACTATCGGTTGGATAGATTTTTCCTATAAAGGAAACTCATCCATGGAGAAGGATTTATCTCCTTCAAGATTACGCAGTTAGATCATAGGTTAGTGAGTGTGTGAAGAGGCCAATTCACACAAGTGGGTACACTGGACTCTAAGGAAAAATTCACAAAGAAATAGGAGGCTTGGAGGGTAGAGGAGAAGGTTTGAGAGAGACCTTTGACTGTCTTTGAACAGCATAGGGATTGCAAAGAGAGCAGGATAGCTTGTGAGTTGATTTTTTTTGTAATCTAGACTATATTTCCACTTGTATGATAATATAGAGTTGGGATTTTAGGCTAAGGCTTTCCCCTGGTTATTTCTTCTGTGTTATGTGTGATTGATTTCTTCTTATCAGTTATATGTGTTCAATTGATCTTGCTCAATTCGATTAAGCTTCTGCATAATTGTTTGTAGAAGTGGATCAAGTATTTTGCTTTAGTGTATTGCATTATCAAGTGATCTACAGTGTGAATTTATAGATGGTACCAGAGCAAGGTTTTTGAGAAAAATTTCTACATGGTATCAAAGAAAAGGTGATCAAAGGAGAGAACTGTATACTGAGAGAAGATTTCAAAGTTTTGAGTTTTGGGCTGAGAGTTCGGAAGATCTTCTCTACAAACTCTGATTCAATATCACTGATTTAATATCATCTCTTTTTCCAGAAAATTTCGTGACGGCGGGAAATATGAAACAGATTGGTGTGCTAGCCAAGAACCTGTATGCCCCTGAGGTACAAGATGCATTCAAAGTCTTGAATAGCAAGGCAAAGGTTAGATACTTGGTGGTTGAGAGGGAGAGTAAATTACCTCTCAACATGTAGCGCTAGAAGAAGTCTCAGACAATTTTGGAGGAGCCACAATTGGTGAAGCAGCTTCAGGAGGTTGTGGAGTAGCCACAACTAGAGAAGATGAGAGGAGATCGAGTGGAGGCATCTACTCATGTAGAGACCTCTAGTAGGGGTAAATTTCGAGCCAAGTGAGTAGAGGGATCACATGCATCCATACCTCCAGGTCTGAGTTGGGGCAATCTGGAGTGATCATCCCAAGAAGGCTAGAATTGGGGCAGGATCCTTGAGGTACCCAACCTCTTTGATTCAACTTTTCTATAGGAGCCCCAATAAGGAGTAGCAAGATTGGCTGATTGGGTAGAGACATATGCGGATGAAGCGGCAGAGAGAGCTACATTGCAAGAGTCCCAAGGCAGTGTAGAGCTAGCAGGTTGCAACAATGCGAGAGGCATAGGAGTTTTGGACCAGTGCAGGATGGCACAGAGAGATTTGCAATGATGTGAGATGCATGGATTGTTGCAGTAGGTCAGACGTCAGAGAGGGAGAACTTGTCAATAGCAGGTAGAGCTTCAGCATCAAAGTATGTTTCTAGCCCAACAGAGAGGTCAATTGGAATTTTTTCCTCTTTCTAGAGTTGCTGGAGCAACCACACCACACTTAAGGACAACGCTGTCACAACAAAAACTTTCTAGCCAAGCCAAAGCTTTGGAGATGGCAATGAGATTGCATGATACACCTATACAAGACCCTGGTATGGGAGTCCAACAAATCAATGCACAACTACGAAATCCGTGTCTAGAGATGCAGAGTTTGAAACAAGGCAAGACACCTCTGCTAGAGGCACGTGAGGAGGTATGGTGCATAAAATGCAAAGGCCAGGGGCATGACAAGGACCATTGTCCAATGTTCACGAATTACTTGGCAGGAGGACGAAAAATTTCATTAAGACCTGAGGCACATGCAGGACCAAGCACGGTGCCTACATTATGGTGCGCGATTTGTTAGATAGGAGGAAAACACACTACGGATAATTTTCACCTATTGAAGAAGTATATGCATACATCCCAGCAATTGTTTTGTAATTTTTGCAGGTTGGTAGGCCATGATTAATGCACCTACAAAAGCTAGGAACTAATGATGGATTAGACTCCTACCTATAGGGTGCAGATTGAAACGCGAGCCCTTGACCCAAATGCAACAATGGCACGCACCAGATTTCCGGGGCGTGATCGAGGTCGAGGCAGAATGGGACCAAGAAGGGGTCGCAAACAACTAATCTGTTACAATTGCAGAGAGCCAAGGCACTATGCTCGTGATTGTACGAACCCAACAAGGACATCATACTTGTACTGTACTCAGTTTGATCACAAGGCAGAAGATTTCCCTACATTAATAGCAAGACTATGCGAAAAAGCGGTACTTCAGCCCCCTCCGACTCAGAATTTGCAGATGATGAGGTTCAAACCGCGTGAAGAAAACTTGAATGTAAACATGATGCTCGGGAGTACTATGTCCATTGGCGATGATAAAGGTAAGAAGTTAGAAGAAAATGTGTGGATTCACAAGGCTTCTACAAAGGAATGAGAATTTAATTTAGAATGCGCGAAGGAGACATTCATGGAAGCTAAGAAGAGCTTCACGGAGGCCTCCACTTCAGGTAGTAAGGATCAACTAGAACTAGGGATGGATCCTTCAATGCTAACTACCTTTCTGGAGACACGCATGAAACTATTGTGCGATAGCAAGGCTATAAAAGGACTACAGGAACATATCAGTAGGTGCGCAGGGTCAGGAGAACCGCGGATGGTCTAGAAACTTGGAAAGCATGCATTGCACACAGGAAGGGAAATGAGGTTGACTAAGCAAATCGACGAGTAAGAAATGGATCAGGTAATCCTGGATCTCGGATTGGACCTAAATGTACTACCAAAACAAACATGGGAATGCATGGGCAGACTCGCGCTACAGTGGTCTCCTATTCAGTTACAGATGGTGAACCAACAGAAGATCTTACCCATGGGAAGATTGCAAGGGGTAACGGTAGATATTGAAGGTGCGAGCGCACATGTGGATTTTGAAGTGATAGAGATTATCAATGACAGTAATCCCTATCCTACGAAACTAGGAATAGGCTAGGCCACCGATATGAACAGAGTCATAAATCTGAAGAAGCGCAAAATGATCTTTGAGAAAAAGTCACTACGTGTAGTCGTACTGCTAGATCCAGCTGAAGGAGCATGATACACTTAACTGGTGCATGATGATGATAGTGATGATGATCTTGATTGTATTTACAAGATAATCACACGAGAAGAGGATTGGGTGAATCTGACTGCAAATGGAAGGATTTCATGGGAGCACAAAATCTCCTTCACTTCAGATTCAGATGAAGAGATAGAGCGATGGTAGAATTAGCTGCATGAAGTAACAACGCTTAACTGCAACATGATGGTTAGATCACTGCGCTGCATGAAGCACAGTATCAGAACAGTAGTGTTTCGATGCTCTAATGATGGGGTATGCATCAAGGAAGTTTTGAGGACTTGTGTGGATGTAGAAGAATGATGCACCTACACTTTGGAAAACGCCAGCTCAAACCAAGAGCCAGTTAGCAGGGGAGAAACAAATTGCATGCCCATCTTTCCTTAGGGTACAGACATATGTTGTACAACCTACAAAAGTGCAAACCACTCCCAAAATAAAGAATCGGAACAAACTGCAGCAATAGGAAAGGCGACACACGCTACCCATTATCCACGGAGAACCATTCGATAGGGTGTGCGAAGTACTGAACAAGGTTCACCATGTGAGGTGCACTGATTGGGACCTGCATGTACCAGCGGTTCGATGGGCCTATAGGACCATGTGAAAAACCATGACCACAGAAACAATTCCAAAGTTGTGGAATAGAATAGAGACCATAATTTCTAAAGAGAATGCAAAGAGGAATCCGCACATAATGGCTCTCGCAGAAGTGACAGTGCGTGAAGACTAGGATGAAGAATCACACAGCTACGCAAGGTCAAACACATAAGGATTCCGGAAGCCATTTGGTGAGGGAACCTTAGACTTCTCAAACTCGAAAAAGATTGGGTATGGTTGAGGAAGAAAATCATTTTGATGGATGTCGAGGTCAAGAAGCTAGAAAATGAGATCAAGCAAGCATGTCTCGTCGATAAACCAAGGATGACAAGGCAAGGTGCAGATGATCATACCACTGAATTAGAAGACTGTCATCAAGAATTTATGACTCTACTACCATGGCTACGACTGCATCTCATCAAACAAGGTAACTAGGGAAGTGTACTACAGACAATAGAACACGTGGCGCCGGCTATCGTGAAGGAAATTAAGGACAAACTATACTGGAAGGTGAGTGCGGCCACCTGACTAGCCGTAGGAAGCATAGTCTCATCGCTCCAAACAGTTGAAAGAGAGTGCGGGACTATAAAAGAGTCTGTTTGGGAGTTGCACGATAAGGGAGGTGCATGCAGAGTCAGCATGTCACAAGGTTCATGCCCGTGCACGAGAGGCTATGTTGCTGCATGGATAGGCTGGGAAGTGACCATTAGTGTCACTATTCATGATGAGATGTCCAATTTAAGGAAAACTAGAGTGGGAAGCAGGCATTTAAGACATGAATTAAGGGCAAGATTTGGGACATTCTGCCACCAAGAAATAATTGATGGCCGAGAATTGGGGGGAATAGTCGAATTTGAATTCAAAAGGCGCTATAGAACTCCAGGGGCTAGCCATGAGATAACACTTTTTCACTTGAGATTTGAGCAGCTCATTAGAGCATGGAGTGTTGAGCACCAAGCTATATTCGAGCCCTGAAGATCATGAACGACCACAGACAGTTCAAACAAGATGGCGGCTACCAAGAGAGGTTTGGGCTTTGCAGAAGGAACCACCGATGAGGTCGCGTAGAACCCCATGGTACATAGTGTTCCTAAAGGGACTGAGCTTGCACTGAAAATTCCAAAATCACATCGGACACTAATATGAAAAAAAGATAAGTAGGCAGCGAGACCAAATCACATGTCCCCGAAGAATCCGCGTTTCAGTAAGCTCTCAATAGAAGAAAAGGGCAAGGTTGTCACCATTGAGTGAGATGACGAGGAGGACGAAATACAGGCTTTCATTACTGAGGTAGAGGAAGCAAAAGACATGGAAGAGGATATCCAGTCGGTTTCTTTCCAGTGAAATTTCCCGAGTATGTCCCTCTGCAAAAAGGGAAAACCAAGATACCAAATGATCTGGATGCCACAAAGAGGGCACTCCAAACCCTGCTCCTTCCTGATGGAATTGTGTTTGAGGGCTCGCACCTGGGCTGCGTGTCCACAATGAAGTTCGAAGATTGGGACCTCACAGATATCGAGAAGTTCCCACACTTAGAAATGGAGAGCCTCATGAAGCAGAGCATGGAGAGTTCAGTCATAACACTAGAGCCGCGAAAATGGTTGCGTAGTGTGGAGAAGGCCGGATTGCTTCATATGTTGTGGATACCACACTTTCCTCGCACACCCGTCACTATTTTCGTCATCAGGCAGCTAC
>APFE030055247.1:132448-147706 GCA_000404065.3 Pinus taeda | reverse complement strand
GTAGCACAGTATTGGAGAAAGTTTATTTCTAAGTTTTCCTTAATTGCAGCTCCCTTACATGCTTTAACAGGATTGAACAAGGTGTTTCAGTGGGGAGGCAAATAGTAGAAACCTTCAACACCTTAAAAGAAAATATTAGTACAACACCAATACTAGCATTGCCTGATCTTAAAACACCATTTGAGATTGAAACAGATGCCAGTGACTATGCCATGGGAGCAGTGTTGATGCAGCACGGTAAACCCATATGTTATCATTCTGAGACATTTAATTTTGCAGTAGTTAATTATCCCACATATGATAAACAATTGTATGCATTAGTATAGAGTGTGAAAAAGTGGAAACATTATTTAATGGGAAAAGAGGCAGTTATACATACTAACCATCAACCACTTCAATATTTGCACTCACAAACTAAGTTGCAGCAATCAAGATACTATATGTGGATGGATTTTCTACAACAGTTTCATTTTGTCATTAGATATAAAAAGGGCATACACAATAAAGTTGTTGATATGTTATCCAAACCAATCATAAATGCATCCACTATACTTAAGCATAATTCAGTATTGCGTGAAAGCTACATTGAATAGTATGCTCAAGATATAGATTTTAAAGATGTATATGCAAATTTAAGTCATGGAAACAAGTAGAAGAATTGGATTATCATGTTAAGGACCAACTCTTGTATCATTTGGAAAAGTTATGCATTCCTCAAATAAAAAGAGTAAAGATAATTCGAGAGGCACACACTTCTCTAATATTAGGTCACTTTGGTGTAAGTAAAATAGCTGCACAACTGCAAAGATTTTGTTATTGGCCAAAAATGAATGAGATAGTTTCTAGTATGTAAAAGGGTGTAGCATGTGTGTTAAAAGCAATCCCAACAATAGACAACTAGGCTTGTACACTCCACTACCAGTTCCTTCTCATCCTTGGGAAAGGGTTTCTATGGAATTTGTTTGAAGACTGCCTAAATCTAGGAGAGGTCATGACTATTTATATGTTGTTGTGGATAGGTTTAGCAAAATGTGTATTTTGATACCCTGTAACAAACAGATTACAGTTGAACAAACTACAAAGTTGTTCTTTCAGCATGTATGGGTTCATTTTGGATTACCCACTTCCATTATATCTGATTGAGATACCTGATTTGTTGGGCAATTTTGGTCAAGTCTATGGGAATTGATGGACACCAGACTAAAGAATAGTACAGCTTTTCATCCACAAACAGATGGCCAAACAGAAGTAGTCAACAGGAGAGTGATCCATTTTGTCAAAGGCTATTGCAGCAAGCATCCGAAGCTTTGGGTGAACATTTATGCTACGTGAAACATGCTTACAACCGAGCTAAACATTATTCTACATAGAGATCTCCTTTTGAGACCTGTTTTGGTTTCACACCAATGTCTCCCTTGGATTTTATCTTTGGTAAAGACATAGCGGTTGATGGACATAGTGATGTGGACAAGGAAACCAAGTTCCTCGAATAAATCCAAGAGATGCACCAGGAAATATAGGAATAGCTGGAAAAGAGCCAAGCCAAGTACAAGGCAAGGCATGACAAGCATCGAATGGAGCACAGTTTCAAAGTTGGTGATCAAGTCTGGCTGTATATCAGCAAAGACGAAATGCAAGGTGAAGGTAAGAAGTTGAAGCCAATAAGGTATGGGCCTTTCAAGATACTTGAGAAAATTGGTGAGAATGCTTTTTGCCTTGATTTACTAGCTTACATGCACATCTACTCAGTTGTTAATGCAGACAACTTGAGATTATTTGAACCTTCATTAATTGAAGATCCCGAAGAGCAGAGTCAATTTCCTTCTATTGATGATATGTTGCTTGAATATCTTAATGAATTGCAGGCATATATAGTTCTGGACAGGAAGGTAAGAACTACGCACAGAGGGGATGTTGAGTACCTCGGGATTAGACTCAAAGGTTCAAAGCCAAGCAGTGTGATATGGATAGAAATTGGGAAAGTAAGGAATCAGTACCCTCAAATGATTGATGCTTAAAAATAAACTTTTGGTGGTCCAAAAGCTTTTTCAGTGGGAAGGTCGTGATCTGAATTTGATCCTAAACACTCTCTAAGTTTCATAAACTCGTTCAAATTATGCCAAATAGATTCAAGTCTTAGAAAGATCAAGCTATCAGAAGGAATCCTCACAACAGTTGCAATTGTGATCAGCACGGAGCAACGAGGACCCTCAGTCAAGTGCACAGACCATTGGCTCATGGTAACGCGCGCTAGTGCAAATTGGCAAAACCAGACCCTAATTCAAGAAACGGGGGTGGTTTCGGAGGGCGTTCCGCTTAGTGAAGAAAAGCCCCAAAGTGCCCGGACCTGAAATGGCTAAGAAATGCGGAAAAGTAATAAATTTGGTTCCATGGATTCCACAAAACTAGTAGGATATCGAAAGGCCTCAAGGCGGTAAGTAGTTTTGACCAAGTCCCACCTGATGCCACACACTGAGTGACATGTGTCCGGTGGAAGAGAGAGAAAACCGCTCACATCAGACGGGTAAATGTCATGCTACTTCCCCACCCAATATGAATGATGACCGTAGGATCTAGGGGGCCTAGATCAATGGCGAAGGCACATCCTAATAAATGACTGGATTTGACAAGGCTGTAAAGCATGATTACATGGGATTTGAAGTCTGATGTGGACGATGAGTTGGTAGAAGATTCGTGTTTCGTGGGAAACTTGGAGCAAATGGAAATAACGACCATTCAAATGTGTACAAGGAACCTGACACACTCACCCATTGCAAAATAGGTGGTCACCTCCTTGTGGAGCATTACACAGTGATGATGACATAAAATAGGGGAGTTCGAATAGACAGAGGAAGGAAAACTAGAACATCAAGAAGCGGAAATGAACCGACAAAAGAAAGACTGGCTTTAAAGCCATGAACTGACTGAAGCAGAGACAGAGACAGATACACACACAGAGAGGAGTTAGTTAGCCATAGAAAGCTAAGAGCAGTGAACAAGGGGAAGAATTTGATCTGACCTGGGGGCAACATCGAGCTAGACAGAGCCAGAGAGAGTCAGAAAGTCTATGCACTCCAAAGAAAGCTTGAGAGGTTCAAGTGAGATCCTCAGCATAGGCATGTCATGTACGAGTTTCCGATTGGGCTCATATTACTGTGACCAGTAGAGGTCCAGTACCAGTAAGGAGAGTCTGTGTACTCAAATCCTACTAATTCATATCTTTATAGTGAGACTCAAACCGAGTTCACTGTTGTAAAGAAACTCTGCTTTGAAAACATAATAGAGAGGCCACCACTGAAATTTGGACCAGGAGTGAAGCTAATATGAACTTAACAGATGGACAACACCGTGAGTGGTTCATGGCTTCACTCCTGCCTCACCTAAGGGTTGTACTATCATAATAGAATATTACAAGTCAGGCAGAGGCCTTAGAGATTGTAATAAGACTACATGAAAAACCAATGCAAGATCTGAATATGGGGGTTCATGAGATCCATGCATAGTTGCAAAATATTTTCCTCGAAATGAAAAGTTTGAAGCAGGACAGAAGAGTCTGACCGGAGGCATGTGAAGAGATATAGTGCCTAAAATGTAAAGGTCAGGGGCATGACAAAGACCACTACCCAGTCTTTGCAAACTATATTGCAAGAGGAGGACTGATGCCTTTGAGGCCGGAAGCCCAAGTAGGATCGAGCATGGGGCCTGTGTTGTGGTGTGCTACATGTCAGGTAGCAGGGAAACATACGACTGATAACTATCATTTGCTGCATAATTTTCTACAAACATCGCAACAACTTTTGGAGGTTGGTAGGCATGATGAGAGCAACTGCCAAAGTTATGAATTAATAATGGACAGAACACCCGCCTATAGAGTTTAGGCATAAACATAACCTCTTGACTAGAGCCTTGGGATGGCGTGAACAGGATTTCAAGGGCACAGACAAGGCCGAGGTGGAGGAGGACCTGGCAGAGGTTGGCGACAACTGATCTGTTACAATTTTAGAGGACCAACACACTATGCCTATGAATGCACTAACCCAATGCATCCATTGTGGAAATATTGTACTTAGTTTGATCATGAGACAAATGACTATCCTAGGCTGATAGCGAGGATACGTGACAAAGGGGTGCTACCACTGCAACTGACTCAAAACCTATCGTTGGTGATGGTTGAGCCTCATGAAGAGGATCTGAATGTGAATATAGTGCTCCGAAGTGGAATGGCAATGGGCGACAATAAGGAGGAACAACCTAAATGTAGTGCATGGGTTCCCAAAGCTTTGGCGAAGGAGGTTGAATTTTATTTGGAGCACACATGCAAAACGTTAATGGAAGCCAAGAAGAGCTTCACTGACGCTTGTACCTCAGGGAGCTGGGATAAGCATGTTCAGGAAATGGACCCTTCTATGCTTATGACATTTGTAGAGACCTGCATGAAGCCACTACATGATAGCAAGGTTGTGAAGGGGCTATATAACTTATAAATAGATTCGGCAGAAATTCTCTGAGTGAACCGCACATGGTACAGAAGATTGGTAAGCATAAGGCAAGGACAAGGCATGAGATGAGACTCACCGCGCAGATAGGAGAATATGAAATGTATTAAGTTATTTTGGATCTGGGTTCAGATGTGAATGCTTTACCGAAGCAGACTTGGGAGTAGATGGGGAGACCCATGCTGCAGTGGTCTTTGATTCAGTTTAGGATGGAAAATTAGCAGAAAATCATCCTTATTCGATGGCTGCAAGGAGTAACTGTAGATATTGAAGGCGTCAGCACATTGGCTGACTTTCAAGTAATTTAAATTTTGGATGACAACAACCCCTACCTTGTGCTCCTTGGCATTGATTGGGCTACTATCATGAATGGGGTAATCAACATAAAGAACCGAAAGATGATATTTGAAAAGAAATCACTTCGTGTAATAGTACCCCTAGATCCTGCTGAACGATCGCACTATACTGAACCAGTCTACGATTATGAGAGCGATGACGATTTGGACTGCATATATAAAATAACAGTGCAAGACCAAGATTGGGTGAATCCGATAGCAGATGGCAAAATTACATGGGATCACAAGAGTTCCTTAAACTCAGACTCATACGAAGAATTAAAGCACTGACAAAATTGGCTACATGAAGTAACCACGCTGAGTTGTAACATGATGACCCGGTCATTGTGTTGTGTGTCATCAGACGTACGAAGTCTACCCACTTATGATGGCTTGAATGATGTGGATTTGTTTTTGGATGCATTTGAGAGGGAAGTACCAGAGAGGTAGCGCATCCAGGCTTTGGACTGGGCACTATGCGCTATGCCCGCGAGATGGTGGGGTACACACAAGGGTAGTTTTGATGATTGGCGTGAATTTAGGAGGATGATGGAAACACGCTTTGGGAAGCCAAAGGTACGAGTGACAGACAAGTATGACGGGAAGGACAATCTGCATGCACACTTGGCCAAATGGGCTGAGGTCTATGGAGTGAAGCCCCAACCTGAATGGGTGCACTTATTTTGTCACACCTTGAATGTCATCCTAATGAACTAGTACTTGGAGAAAGAGCTCCACCATGGCACCGACGAATGTGATATTCTGTACGAAGAGTTCAGAATGACATTCAGATTTGAAGACAGGTTTGACTGTATTGATGAAGGACTACAAGAAGTTAAAGCAACAATCTTTAGGATACTGCAGGATCCTTTAGATCTGATTCAACCCAATTGGACTACTCAGCTGAGACATGCAATGGAATGCTATAACATTACTATTCAAGAAGAAGACAAGGACACCCGAAAGATTAACATCCCTGAAAGCAAGGGTCACCGCGAGCTCGAGGGACCACAAATCGAGAATCCTAATATAACGGCACCGCTGAAAACTAAACAAGTAAATATTGGTACGGAGGCGAAGCCCAAATTCGTGAAAATTGGAGATTACTAAGATGAAGCAATAGTAGATACAGCCACCAAATCACTCCACGAATACCAGGATTTGTTCCCTACCAAGTTCACAGAGTTAAAGGGGATAATAGGAGACTTGGGCATTATGAAGATCCTGTTAAAACCTGATGCGAAGCCGATTAACTAAAGACCTTACTGTCTCAACCCGAAGTATAAGGAGGAGGTTTGTTTAGAGTTAGATAAGATGCTCATCACAAGAATCATTGAGCCCATAGAAGAATCTGATTGGGTGAGCCCAATGGTGGTACAAGAAAATAAACAGAAGGATCAAATAAGGATATGCGTAGATCTCAGGAAGTTGAATGATTCTTGCATGCATGATCCTTTCCTGACTCCATTCATTGATGAGGTATTGGATAATGTAGGTGGCCAGGAAGTGTAGTCCTTCAGTGATGGTTTTTCTTGATACCATCAGATCAAAATCGTGCCTGAAGATAGAAGCAAGACGACCTTCACAACTGAATGGGGATGTTTTCAATACATTGTAATGCTTTTCAAATTAAAGAATGCGCCTGCGATTTTTTCCCATGTAATCATTGTTGCATTCAAAGAATTCATTCATAAGTTTCTGGAGGTGTACTTTGATGACTGGACTGTATTTGGATCGGAAAAATTCCATGTCGCCATTTTGCACTTAATGCTAGATACTAGTTAAAGGTACAATATTGTGCTTAATCTGAAGAACTGTCTGTTTTGTGTTCCTTTTGCGAATCTACTCAGTCATGTGGTTTGTAGACAGGGACTGATTGTAGATCCCGTGAAGATAGAAATGATACATAGCTTGGAGGCACCGACGATTGTGAAACAGTTGCACACAACCTTGGGACATACTGGATACTAAAGGGAGTTTATCAAGGGTTAAGCCCAGATCACTGTGCCTATGGAGAAGCTGTTGAAAAAGGATGTCACATTCTATTGGAACAAGGATTGTTAGAAAATCTTGGATGTGCTGAAAGGAAAAATGGCCACCATGCCGATTTTAGTCTTCCCAAATTGGAAGAAGGAGTTCATGTACATGTAAATGTGTCGTGTATAGCTCTAGGAGTAGTACTAACACAGGCCAACCAAGGAGACTTGGACCATACTATAGTGCTCAAAAGCAGGAGGTTATCCAAGGCTGAGAAGAACTATTCCACCACCGAGCACGAAGGACTGGCCATGGTATACAAGCTCCATAATTTTAGACACTACTTGCTAGGTGGACATTTTAAGATGTATACAGATCATTCTGCATTGAAGTACCTGGTCAATAAGCCTGTGCTGGGGGGCAGAATCTGTAGGTGGTTGTTATTGTTCCAAGAGTATGATTTTGAAGTTATTGTGAAGCCTGGACGACTGAATGTGGGAGCAGACCATCTGTCGTGCATCGAAATGGGGGAAGAGCCCACTAAATTGAGGAGGGATTGTCTGACATGTAACTCTTTGCACTGCATGTCACAAATGTTCACTTTGAAGACATCATGCACTTCCTAACGATAGGAACTACCCCAGAAGGCTACACTGTCCAGTAGGAAAAGGAGTTAGTGTTGTGCCTAGCATAATTTTCTATCATTGTCGGACATCTGTACAAAATGGGGTCTGATGAAGTATTACGACGATATGTACCAGACTTTGAAAGGAGCAGTATCCTCGTGGATGCTCATGGGGGTTCTGTGGGAGGCCATTATGCAGGAATAGTGACCGCACAGAAGATTCTACACATAGGGTTGTGATGGCCAACCCTCCATCAAGATTCCAAAGCCTACTGTAGGGCATACAACATGTGTCAAAGGATTGGCAAGCCATCACAGAGTGATGAGCTGCCCCTGAACCCACAAATGATGTTACAACCTTTCGAGAAGTGGGAAATAGATTTTGTGGGACCCATTCAGCCCCAAGGAAAGAAGACGAGAGTGCGGTACATTATCACTGCGACTGAGTATTTCACTCGATGGGCGGAGGCACAGCCTGTGAAGGACTACACAGGCACGATCGTTCCGAAGTTTCTCTTTGAGTATGTATTAACGTGATTTGGGTGTCCAAAGTTTTTGATGAGTGATTGTGGGATGCGCTTTCTGAACAAAACGATCAACGTGCTGATGGAGTAATTTCAAGTGTATCACCAAAAAAGCACACCTTATCACCCATAGACTAATGGGACAGTGGAAGAATTCAATAAGGTATTGGAGAACGTGTTGACCAAGGTTTGCAATGCTCAGCGAAGTCATTAAGACCTACACATACGCGCAATACTATGGGCCTATCGAACGAAATGCAAAAAGTTGACTCAGTAGACACCCTTTAGGCTTGTATATGGTGTTGAAGAATTGATGCCCATGGAATACATTGGGCCTAGTATGTGCATAGTAGCACTCACGAGTATGACAGATCGCAAAATCATGGAAGAGAGGCTCGCACAGCTTGCTGAGCCTGAGGGAGAAATATTTCTATCTGGATTTCACCAATAGGTCCAAAAGAAACACAAAAAAGAATGGCATGATCGACACATTAAACTGCGCACCTTTAAGGTAAATGATCTAGTTTTGTTATATGATAGCAAGTTTGATAAATTCCCAGGGAAATTAAGAATGCACTGGCTAGGGCCCTATGTCATTATGGAGATTACTGACAGTGGAGCAATTCAGTTCGTTAAATTGAACAAAGATCCCTTCCCAAGCAAGGTAAATGGCAGTCGATTGAAGCTATACACCAGTGATCCAACTAGATGACTATATGAAGGTAGCATAGTCTTAGCGCTCCAGGTAGCTAAACAGAGGTGTGGGCATTGAAAATGGCAACAAGAAATGCTAAAAATAGAAGTGCTAAAAATAGCAATGCTATAAATAGCAGTTTGGGTACCATTGCTGGATTGAGCAACAGGGAATGAAAAATGGAAGTCCTAAAAATAGAATTTCTATTATTAGCAGTTCAGGATGGATTCCAATTTTAGTCAGTCCCTGGACTAAAACTAGGAAGTAAAAGTCGAATTTGAACTTAACAGTTGTTTGAAAATTAATTAATTAATTAATTCACCATGAGTTAATTAGTTGTGAAAAATCAAACATGAAGTCTATGTGAGGACATGCAACAGTTTCTCCATTAATTGAGGAATTATCCATCAGTTAAAGAGATAGGATGAGTTCTAATTTGAGTTGTAATTAGTTGGCTCAGTTAACTGATTCAATTCCATTTAGATTGATTTAAAGAGTTTGTTTAAATTAATGTGAGTTCAGTTAGTTAATGCATGATTGCATATAACTACTGCACTTCAGGTAACTAAACATTCTCTCATGAATAACTCATGCATGTCAGTTCAGACAAAGACCCAGTTGAGATCAGAGGATGGATAGTGTACTATCAGTTGGATAGATTTTTCCTATAAAAGAAACTCATCCATGGAGAAGAATTTATCTCCTTCAGGATTGCGCAGTTAGATCAGAGGTTAGTGAGTGTGTGAAGAGGCCAATTCACACAAGTGGCTGCACTGGACTCCAAGGAAAATTGCACAAATAAATAGGAGGCTTGGAGGGGAGAGGAGAAGCTTTGAGAGAGACCTTTGACTATCTATGAGTAGCATAGGGATTGCAGAGAGAGCAGGATAGGTTGTGAGCTGATTCTTTTTGTAATCCAGACTATATTTCCACTTGTATGATAATATAGAGTTGGGGTTTTATGATGAGGCTTTCCCCTGGTTATTTCTTTTGTGTTATGTGATCAATTTCTTCTTATCAGTTATATGTGTTTAATTGATCTTGCTCAATTCGATTAAGCTTCTACGTAATTGTTTGTAGGAGTGGATCAAGTTTACTTTAGTATATTGCATTATCAAGTGATCTACAGTGGGAATTTCTACATGGTATCAAAGCAAGGTTTTGTAGAAAAATTTCTACATGGTATTAGAGCAAAGGTGATCAAAGGAGAGAACTGTATATTGAGAGGAGATTTCAAAGTTTTGAGTTTTGGGCTGAGAGTTTGCAGAGCAAATTTGAAAATTCATGTACAAAATATTCGTAAACAAATAGCATATTTTGATTCCTTGTGGAAAAAGACCCAATTCAAAAAAACAAATCAGCTGAATCAAAGTTCGGATGTGGGAGATATAATTGATTTAAAATCAGCTCTTTTTCCAGAAAATTTCGTGACGGAGGGAAATATGAAACGGATTGGTGTGTTAGCCAAGAACCTGTATGCACTTGAGGTACAAGATGCATTCAACGCCTTGAGGAGCAAGGCAAAGGTTAGATACTTGGTGATTGGGAGGGAGAGTAAATTACCTCTCAACATGTAGCGCTAGAAGAAGTCTTAGACAATTATGGAGGAGCCACAATTGGTGAAGCAACTTTAGGAGGTTGTGGAGCAGCCACAACTAGAGAAGCCGAGAGGAGATCGAGTGGAGGCATCTACTCATGTAGAGACCTCCAGTAGGGGAAAATTTTGAGCCAAGTGGGCACAGGGATCACATGCATCCATACCTCCAGGTCGGAGTTGGGGCGATGTGGAGTGATCATCCCAAGAAGGCTAGAATAGGGGCAGGATCCTCGAGGTACCCAACCTCTTTGATTCAAATTTGATACAGGAGCCCCAACAAGGAGTAGCAGGACTAGCTGACTTGGTAGAGACAGATGCGGATGGAGTGGCAAAGAAAGCTAAAGTACAAGAGTCCCAAGATAGTGTAGAGCTAGCAGGCTGCAATAATGTGAGAGGCACACGAATGTTGCACCAGTGCAGAATGGCTTAGAGAGGTTTGCAACGGTGTGAGATGCATGGAGTGTTGCAGTAGCTTAGAGGTTAGAGAGGGAGCACTTGTCAACAACAAGTAGAGCTTCAGCATCAGAGTATGTTTCTAGCCCAATAGAGAGGTCAGTTGGGAGTTTTTTTTGTTTCTAGAGTTACTGGAGCAACCACACTTGGTAGAAGTGTTGCATGTAGAACATTCCAAAGGTATAGGATCAAGTTCAACTTGAATGTCTTTCTTGTTGAGAGGGAGTGTTGAAAATGGCAACAAGAAATGCTAAAAATAAAATTTCTAAAAATAGCATTGCTATAAATAGCAGTTTGGGTACCAGTGGTGGATTGAGCAACAGGGAATGAAAAATGGAAGTGCTAAGAATAGCATTGCTATTTGCATAGTTAACCAAGTCAAGTCCAGTTAGATTGATTTAAACAGTTTGTTTAAATTAATGTAAGTTCAGTTAGTTAATGCATGCTCGCATATAACTGGTGCACTTCAGATAACTAAATATTCTCTCATGAATAACTCATGCATGTCAATTTAGACAGAGACCCAGTTGAGATCAGAGGAGGGACAATGTACTATCAGTTGGATAGATTTTTCCTATAAAGGAAACTCATCCATGGTGAAGGATTTATCTCCTTCAGTATTTTGCAGTTAGATCAGAGGTTAGTGAGTTTGTGAAAAGGCCAATTCACACAAGTGGCTGCATTGGACCCCGAGGAAAATTATGCAAAGAAATAGGAGGCTTGGAGGGTAGAGGAGAAGGTTGGAGAGAGGCCTTTGACTGTCTATGAGCAATAAAGGGATTGTAGAGAGAGCAGGATAACTTGTGAGTTGATTCTTTTTGTAATCCAAACTATATTTCCACTTGTATGATAATATAGAGTTGGGGTTTTAGTCTGAGGCTTTCACCTGGTTATTTCTTCTGTGTTATGTGTGATTGGTTTCTTCTTATTAGGTATATGTGTTCAATTGATCTTTCTCAATTCGATTAAGCTTCCTCATAATTGTTTGTAGAAGTGGATCAAGTATTTTTCTTTAGTATATTGTATTATCAGGTGATCTACAGTGGGAATTTCTACAGCGGGATTATAAACTACACTGCCCGAGTTGGGGAACTACGCAATTGGAGGATGGTGTAGAACGAGGCAATGTCACAGGGTTCGCAATAGCACGAAGAGAGTTGTGCTACCCAGGGAAAAATAGTGCAGGTCAGCCGAAAGGTGACTGTTAAAGTCATTATTCATGATTTGATGATAAGAATGCAGCCAAATGGAGTAGCCAGCTAGCATTTGAGACGAAATGTATGGGTAACATCCTTGAAAATATGCTGCCAATCTGGTATTAATGAACTGAACGTGGGGGGCATGGTCGGATTTTAATTCAAAATGACCTATAAATTATAGATTGAGGCCCAACGAAAAACACTTGGCATTTTGAACATTGAGTTGGTGAGCTCTCAGACATGCATGATCCATGCATTCTTCGAATAATTGCTTGACTACCTAGTGTTTGATCGATTTCTAGAGTCCAACCACAATTTCATCCGTGATTTTATGCTAGGATCCAAAGCTATGGATGTTGAAGCAGTGACAGGCATGGGGTTGTGCCAGAGGTTTTTATGGAGGAAGGATCTGCTCCAGAGGTTGCAGATGTACTAGCTGAAGTCCCCAAGTCACCACGAACACCTAGGCTGAAGCCTACCCTAACCAAAGAGAGTACGAAGGAAAATAAGGGCAAGTAGGCTGCAATACCAGTGCGTGCATCGCCTAAAAGAAACGCACAGAAGGACAAGCCCACTATAGAGGAAAAGGGAAAAACCATTAACTTAGATCCGGAGGAGGAAGAAATTGAGGACATCCCGATGGGTGATGAGGATTTGGGGTTAGAAGTGGAGGATGTTAAAATCGAGGGTTCTCACCCTATCACTAAGTTGCCCGTGTAGAAACTTTGAATAATATGACACTTATTCACAGAGATTATCTTGATTATACACTATTTTTGGAATCATGCATAATACATAACCTCCTCTGCGTTGATCACCAATTTTGTAGAATTAAGAAACAATCACATGCACACATTGAAACATCAATCACACATATCAACACAGTATGTACTGGGGAAATCATACAGCTGAAGACCCCTTAGCTATCTATATGTTATATTGATTGAGAAAATTTAACAATACAAAGTACAATACTCCTCGCAAGTACTCAGTACTATCTCCACCTGTTACACAAAAACTAGCTCAGATCTGAATCAATCACAGGTTCAAATCTCCTTCGTTGCTTGCCTGCCTCCACTGCACAATCCTGCATGAGAATAGATGAGAATGGCTGATCCAAACTTGTATTTCCCTTGTGTTGCACTACGCAATCCTCATTGGCAATCTCAATCCACTAATTGTGCAAATCTCATGCACAACTATAGTCACAACTGACAGTTGTCTTGCCCTTTCACTCACCTCTAACACTTGTCTCCACTGAAATGTCCATGCATTGAGTTAGCTGATGTATTCTTCAGTTGATTTATGAGTTAATAATTAGTGAATTAGTTAATAATTAATTCACACCACTCATCACTAGTGTATTTGTTAGTTAGACTAAATACAACTAGTTCAAGTAAGTCAAACTGAACACAACTCCATCAACTCCTCATTCAACTCCACCAAACTCAATCACTTGAGTTCTAACTGAAGTCCTTCATGAAATAGCTCAACTAACCCATAATAAAAGAGTATTTCCTTCTGGAAATTGCATGTGCCACATCTGTAGCTCGAACTGAAGTGCTGCAAGAGGATAACATAATGTTTATAGTCCAAATATTATTAAGAGCTAATAATATTCGACTATTCTATATTTAGACTGGCAGTCTAAAAATAGACTCCGCCCATATGTCTAAAAATAGAGGTCCATACATTTTTACCAACATGACCAATCATCCATAAATAGCATCCTGCAACTCATAGACCATGATCCATATGTCTAAAAATAGACATAGTCTAAAAATAGACTTTGCGCCAAAAATAGCCTGCGGGACCACTTAGTGAAGGCGACTTCCTTTCACTAAGCTCCATCATCTTGTTGCATTTTCAACACTCCCTCTCAACAAGATATGGATTATCTTCAACCCCTATCTTGTCTCTGTGGTATTCGAATTTTCTCCTGGTGAGCGCCTTCGTCAAGATATCAGCATCCTGATCCTCCGTGGGAATGTATGAAAGTAACATGATTCTCCACTGCACACAATCTCTGATATGATGGTACCTTATGTCGATGTTCTTGGATCTATCATGAAATACTGGATTAGCCAAGAGTTTAATGCAACTCTGGTTATCACAATAAATCACAGTAGGCTCCAAGTGTGACCCGAACAACCCGACCAGGATCTTCCTCATCCATATAGCCTCGCATGTAGCCAAACTTGCTGCCATATACTCGACCTCTGCTGAACTGAGTGCCACGGATCTCTGCTTCTTGCTGTACCAAGAAACGGTTGTCGACCCGATACTGAAGATCCCTCTAGATGTGCTATTTTTGTCTGTTGGGCTCCCTGCCCAATCTGCATCCGTGAAGCCACATAGCTTCACCTCATCCTCCTATCTGTACCACAATCCATATCCTGATGTGCCTCTGAGATAACGCAATACATGCTTTCCTGCCTTCCAGAAGTGCTTGGTTGGCTTAACCATAGCTTGTGAAACCTGGTTAACAGCATAGCATATATCAGGTCGTGTATTGACCAGATACATAAGCGACCCCACCAACTGTCGATAAACAGTGGCATCCACTACCTACGCTGAAGTAGCATCCTCCTTCCTCCAACCTCCAGGAAGAGGAGTATCAACAGGCTTGCAGCTATGCATGTTGTACTTCTCCAGTATCTCCCGGACATACTTACCTTGAGAAACAAATAGTCCATCACTGCGCTGCCAAATTTCGAATCCCAAGAAATAATGAAGGAGGCCCAAGTCCTTCATCTCAAACTCTCGAGCAAGATCCTCCTTGCATGAAAGTATCAATAGCTCATCTCCCGTTAAAATCAAATCATCTACATAAAGTACAATGATAAGCAACTTACCCTCCACCACAATCTGGTATAGGTTAGGATTCGCCTCACTCTTAGAGAATCCAAGTCCAGTGAAATAACTGTCTATCCGTGTGTACCAAGCACGAGGTGCTTGTTTCAACCCATACAGCGCTCTCTTGAGCCTGCACACATGCGACTCACTGCTGAAGATCTCGAAACCTTCGGGCTGCTCTATGTACACCTCCTCCTCAATGACTCCATTGAGGAACACAGTCTTCACATCCATCTGATGGATGTGCCACCTCATCTACGCTGAGAGAGTAAGAATCGTCCGTATGGAAGACTACCTTGCGACAGGTGCAAAGGTCTCCTCATAATCGATCCCCTCTATCTGTGAGAAGCCTCGAGAAACAAATCTTGCCTTGTACTTCTCCACACTCCCATCAGCTGCCTGCTTCACTTTGTAGATCCATCTCAAACCCACCACTGATTTCCCTTCCGGTCTTGGGACAATCTCCCATGCACTGTTTTTGACAATCGAATCATACTCTTCC
>APFE030055247.1:119565-130957 GCA_000404065.3 Pinus taeda | reverse complement strand
CTTATTCACAGAGATTATCCTAATTATACACTATTTGCAGAATCATGCATAATACATAACCTCCTCTACATTGATCATCAATTTTGCGGAATTAAGAAACAATCACATGCGCACATTGAAACATCAATCACACATATCAACACAGTATGTACTGTGGAAAGCATACAGCTAAAAACCCCTCAACAATCTATATATTATATTGATTGAGAACATGTAACAATACATAGTACAATACTCCTCGCAAATACTCAGTACTATCTCCACCTGTTACACACAAACTAGCTCAGATCTAAATCAATCACAGGTTCAAATCTCCTCTACTGCTTGTCTGCCTCCACTGCGCAATCCTGCATGAGAATAGATGAGAATGGCTGATCCGAACTCGTATTTCCCTTGTGTTTCAATATGCAATCCTCATTGGCAATCTCAATCCACTGATTGTGAAAATCTCATGCACAACTATAGTCACAACTGACAGCTGTCTTGCCCTTTCACTCACCTCTAACACTTGTCTCCACTGAACTATCCATGCACTGAGTTAACTGATGTATTCTTCAGCTGATTTATGAGTTAATAATTAGTGAATTAATTAATAATTAATTCACACCACTCATCACTAGTGTATTTGTTAGTTAGACTAAATATAACTAGTTCAAGTAAGTCAAACTAAACACAGCTCCATCAACTCCTCATTCAACTCCACCAAACTCAATCACTTGAGTTCTAATTGAATTCATTCATGCAATATCTCAACTAACCCATAAGAAAAGTGTATTTCCTTCTGGCAGTTGCATGTGCCACATCCGTAGCTCAAACTGAAGTGCTACTAGAGGATAAGATAATGCTTATAGTCCAAATATTATTAAGAGCTAATAATATTCGACTGTTCTATTTTTAGACTGGCAGTCTAAAAATAGACTCCGCCAATATGTCTAAAATAGATGTCCATCTATTTTTACCAACATGACCAATCATCCATAAATAGCTTCCTGCAACTCATAGACCATGATCCATATCTCTAAAAATAGACTTTGCGCCAAAAATAGCCTGTGGGACCACTTAGTGAAGTCGACTTCTTTTCACTAAGCTCCATCATCTTGTTGCATTTTCAATAGCCCAAATATCTCCCTCTGCATAAAGGCAAGAATAAGGTGTTGAAGGACATCGACGAAAGCAAGTTTTTCCTGCACATACCTCTATTATCGGACAAGATTTTCTTTGAAGGACCGTGCTTGGGGCAGGTTTCGCTGTTGAAACTGGAAGATTGAGACTTAGCTGACACGAAGAAGTTCCTGCACTTGGAAACAAAATAGAGAATTCACTGCATTGTTCACACAACCACCGAGATCACTACATTGGAACCATGGAAGTGGCTTAGGGGTGTAGACAAGGCAGGTCTACTCAACCTGCTATGGGTGTCACACTACAATCGCACACCCATTATAGTATTGGTCATCAAGCAGCTGCTATGGTTGGTGCACGATGGGTTTCTATGGTTAGAGGAGCCAATACCCATCACCAACAGGTTGATCCATAGGATCACGTAGCTACCCTATACAGGGGAAAATCCAGCAATGATGTTTGGTGGAAAAGGTGGCGAGCAGGCCCTCGTG
Source organism: Pinus taeda (assembly GCA_000404065.3). NCBI lineage: Eukaryota > Viridiplantae > Streptophyta > Pinopsida > Pinales > Pinaceae > Pinus > Pinus taeda. The sequence continues at coordinate 129,344 of APFE030055247.1, read as the reverse complement.
GAGGCCATGAAGGAGAAATTCAATCTCATAAAGAAGCCACAAGGCTATGCCATCTTGAGTATCTGTGACCCTGTGGTTAAGATGGCCATGCACATCTTGGAAGGAAATGTTATGTGGAAGTGTCACACAGATGAAGTGTCGGCACCGGTTGATGCTCTAGCAGCCCAATGGGCCGAAGGAGTCCAGATTAATTGGGTGCACTATCTCTATGGTGAGTTCCTTGCGAATTGCCACGAGGCACAAGAGCTCAGCAAGACCTTCCACTATGCGTGGCTCTTGTTGTCCATTGTGCTGGTAACATGGGAGCTACCGAAAGATAGTCAATTCCCTTTGATCATGCCGACCTTGCCAGAAGTAGCAAAGTACACTTCGCTGTGGGTGACCAAGGATGCTCAATGCATCAAGGATAGAAAGATCTTCTGGATCTTGATGGAAATGAATATACGTATGGCTGTCAATCACAAATTGCGATTTTTTCCTACTGTGTTTGCCAAACTATAGGAGTATGTGGAGTTCAAGGCAAACTTTCAGTGCATTGTGATCAGGGCACGAAAGGACCCTAAGCAAAAGTGGCATGACTTGCCTTACTTGGCAATGAACGATGTGATTGATGCAGTTCTTGATCACTGGCCAGTAGAGTGGCACACTACCTCAGACTCGGCGGTGGGGTCGAGCAAGTACGTCGCGCAGTGCAAAAAGGAGAACGCCAAGCTCAAGATGGCATAGTTGGTCGAGAAGATGAAGAAGGAGGCCACTGACAACGCCCACACAAAGCATGATGCCACCTAGTAGGTGAAAAAACAAACAAGCAAAACAAAGTGTGGCTCTAACAAAGGTGTGAGGTCACATTCACTCGAAACAAAGGAAGAAACAGATGAGAAAATAGAGCAGCATGGAGCGGACCCGTAGACAGTGTCGTACCACATCAAATATCTAAGAGAATAAGAAAAAGTGGGGCCATGGAAGAAATACAAGGCCAGTAAGACATCACTGGTTCCAATCACCCTAACAAAGGGAGATTTGAATGACATTAGAGACACAGTGTGGGATGCACCGCAAAGGTACTGTAACAATTCGAGCAGCAGCAAAAGAAACTATTGGGGGCCATCCAGACGGGTCTGCATGAGCTGCAAATCAACGCACCACAGGCTGGCATGGTGTCCACCAACCTCACCAACAATACTTCAGAAGGAGATGCTGCATGCTAAGGAATCCCAAGAGAGAGTCCTACCGGATGGAGCACTGACAACAGAAAACGAAGCTGATAAGCTCGTAATCAGTTCCCTCAAGGGAGTTGGTTTGAACTTGGTAGTGATTCCTCGCGAGGCACTCCACCTACTACAGGAAGGGTTAATCGCAGAGCTGAGGGCCTGCGAACAACACACTTTGTGGGTAATTAGTGAGAAGAAGAATAATAATGTACAGATGTCCCTGCAACAAGACACTACCCTCACTTCTATGGTGGAACTTACTAACAAAAATCAGTGATGATTAAGGCCGTGAGGGAAGCCTGCCGAATGGTCCCAAAATATGTCATGACTAAGGATACAAAGGCAGATGAACATGTCTACAAGCTTGCTACAGGGGTGTGCAATGCTCGCAAAGAACTGGCTAAGGTTCAACTGGGGTTGAACCTATAGATTGCATATTTACAGTTGAAGGCCCACCATTCAACTCCACAGGAAGTAAAGGAGGAGCACACAACCACTGTCACAGAGGTGATACGGTGGTAAACAGTGCAGCAGCAGACTACACATGGCCGCTTGAATAGCCATTCAAGGTCCTGACAAGTCTGTAGGAGGATCCTAATGTATAGAGGTTGGAGACAGAGGTGCGAGAACTGGTGCAATGCTATGACTAAGTAAAAGGTACAACACGCACAGTCGCTCTCACACAGAGACTGGCAAAGCTGCATGAGACCAAAACATTGAAGGAATAGGTAGATGTAGTGTAGCACAAAGAGGCAGTGATAAAGGCGTGCTTGAAGCCCTTTTTGGACGTAGCTTATTCAGTTACGATCTCCATTGATGGCAAGATTTCTAGTCTACAAGTGACTTAGCAAAAGCTTCAGGCTGATGGTTCAGGACCAACAACAGAGCAGTTCATTGAAGAAGTGAAGTAGGCAGCTGCACAGTACACCGCTGAGGTTTTCGTCATACAAATCGAGCTGGGAGGTCTTCGCTCCAAGATCTCCATGCCCACAGAGTGACTCAAGGGCGAGTCACCATGTTTGTGTTGGGGGCCTGTTGGGAATGGGTTCCCCCAAGAATAGTTTCAGAGCTAAAATCCCATGTTTTGGGATAATTTTGTAATAAAGTTGTAAAGTCTCCACATGTTGTGGTCACAGAGCATGAAGGTGTCAAGAGTGATAAAGGGTTGTCTGCCCTTATTTTGTAAAAGTGTCAAGTCAGCTGTAAAGATCCACCCATGGTCCACAGACCATGGGATTGTATAAAAAGGAGCTAAGTAAGTAAGCTCTAAGTAGTGAAGAAAGGAAGAAAGTAGCGAAGTAGAGTGGAGAAGTCTAAGTGTTCTCAGGTCTTACTGTAGGTAGAGGCTCTATAGTTGAGTGCGTAGAGGCCTAGGGTGGAAGTGCGTAGTTGAGTGCATGGACCCCTGTAGCTATGTGCACAGGGCAGATAGAGTCTATATTAAACTATAAAACATCAATAAAGAGAAGTATTTTGCAATTACTATGTATTTAGTCTCTGTTAATGCCTCTGATTATATTTCATTTTCACTTTAATTTAAAATGTTTGTTTGATGCGCGAATGTATGTGATTTTATCGGTTAATTGAACGCAAGTGAGGATATCAGTTACACGATGCTAACTGTGATTGATTATTAAGATAAGTAAAACACTTGAGATAACTTGGGAACCTATGCAATACATTTTCATAGCTGCATGAAAGTACCTGTACCACTAGTTAGGTCTGCTCGAAGGTCAATAGTACACCTTCGCAAAGGTACTGAAGCGCAGAATAAAGGTTATATTGACAGAGCCTTAAGACTTAGCGACCTGCGCAAAAGTAGGGGCAAACGGTACAAACCGACATCACGACCATCTCACAGTGCGGAAACTTGGTTCCAGCATTCCCCCATACTGCTTCAGGTGAGACTTCGGTCTGCGCTCTAGGGGCTACTGCTGAAAGGGCCAGTGGTGTAGGGATCTGTTTGGCTGACTAATGTTGAACCTGGGTGAGGGCCCAAAAAATCTAACAAGATCTATAAAATCTTCGTCTCCTGGACTCGTGCCGAATCCTTTTTCAACCACAACGAGAAGAACCTTGTTACCTCGAGTAAATATTCCTTGTACGAGGCAAATATCTATCCTCCGACAACCTCCACGCAACTAACACAATAGACAATAAAAGCCAATCATAATTAAATGTCTTTTTTTCATTTTGGGCTTCGCAAAAGTTTGTAAGGAACTCCTGGCATAAATACTTTGCCCAATTATATTGGACACCCTTCACACAATGTGCTGCAAGTTACACTACCTGTGCTGGAACCTCATCCCCACAACACTTCCTCATGACTTTTCCTATAAGAATCTAGGCATCGAACTGTAATCCTTGGTCTTGAATTGAGAGGATAGAGTATCCACATGACTTTTTAACAAGACCATACTCTTTCTTCATTTTATCTACCAAGTCCTTTTCCCCACTTTTCCTCCAAACTTCTTTATCCTATGGATCAACATGTCGGTTATTGTGATGGGCTTCCCAAGCCACATGCACCATTGTGAGGAGTAGGCGCGCACACACTGTGTTGATAGATGAGCAACGATAGTTCGGCACTAAGAGCATGTGCAGCGGCCCCACCTGCTCAACGCCACTGACATACTTCATGGGCTTCAACTGCATAACCCCCGTTTCTTCATCATATATCTTTGTCATATATTTGTTGGTTGTTAAATGTGGGAACTTCTCATGGTCCATGAGGTCCCAGTCCCCCATTTTTAGTACTGGAATGTGCTTAATGTAGGACCTTAAAATTTGACCTGCTCAAGCAGCAGGGGTGTCGAAATTGTGAATTTCTCGAAATCGAGATCCTTGGCTACATTGGTTTTTCCCTTGTGTAGAGGGATATACTCAAGAAGCCTTGAGATAGGCTCAATATCTTTGGCATATACTTCTTCGACACCTTGGTATTCCTCCTCTTCTAAATCAACCACTTGCTTCGGATGTTTATCTTTCTTCTCCTTTATTCGTACCTCTGGATTCTTCCTTGGTGACATTCTCACCAGCACCTTCTTCTTCGACTTCTCCTTGGCAACTGGTTGCTTCTCTTTTGAAACTGGTTGATTTTTTTTTGCAGTGTATTTCTTAGGCCTTGGTTACCTTGGTGCGGTAGGCATAGGGGTTGAAGCTTCCATACTTGATGTCTTAGGCCCTGGTGCATCGGAAAGAATGGCTTCATAACTCACAACTTCAACAAGGATGGTGGTAGTCATTTGATGTACAATGACCTTTTGATTCCACGCAAGTAAGGAAACAAATGTTGGGCTTTCCAGGAAATCCTCCTAGAATTGACAACTCATAAACTTCAGACAGTGAATCACCCAGACAAGTATTAGAATGCAAAGTGTTCTTCGATGGTCCAACATGCAAGATTTATAGGGATTTTTTAATTCAAATCTGACCTTTCCCCCCAAATTCTGATAATAAATGCCCCTTTGGTGGTAGATATTCAACTATTTTCACCATCAATAGTGCCTACCCGCTTGTATTAACTAATTTTTGGCCATCAAATCATGAATAGTAACCTCAACAACTACTTCTTGATGCATTTGTGTGGCACCATCCTCCACGGCACAGCTAATCCAGTGCAGCTTCACCTATCACACCCCTGTCATCCATTGTGCATCCTTTTTACCACATTCTTCACCTCATCGGGAAGCATAGTTTGTAGTCTCGCAATCCCTTACAACTACCTGGATTACTTAGACTTCCCTGGTCCCATATAGTCATCGCGCAGGGACAAGATCCTATGTGTACAACATCAATCTACTTCCGTTCACTTTTCCAGGGAATGGTTCCCCATTCAGCTTCATGAGCTGAACTACGCGACCATCCATGATCTCCTTAATAACATACAGCCCCAACTAGTGCAGTTGAAATTTTCCTGGAAACTTCATGAACTTGTGATCATATAACAACACCAAATCATCCACCTTGAACATGTGCAGCTTAATATGTTGATCATGCCATGATTTTTCTCATTCCTTTTCCACTTTTTGATGAAATCCTACAAGGAAGTGGTCTTCTTCTAACTCCAGAATCTACGTGAGCCATTCCTCCAAAGTATTGCGGTCCACCATCTCAATCAAGGCTACAATCCTTAAATTGGGCACAATATACTCCATCGACATGACTACTTAAATTCCATAGATCAACCTAAATGACATTTATCATGTTAACTTCTTGCAGATCATCCTATAATCCCATAATACAACAAGTACGCACATGTCCCAATCATTCCTCTGCATGTTGCATACCTTTTTCAATGCATGCTCCAAGATCTTATTAAAATCTTCCACCGTTTCATTCGTCAGTGGGTGATAGGACATTCTATTATGATGGTATACCTTAAATTCTTCCAACATCGCGTTGATCATTTCATTCAAAAAATGTGTACCCCTATCACTCATCAAAATCTTCGGGCATCCAAACCATGTTAAGACATTCAAACAAATATTTTGCAGCAATGGTCATTGTACGATCCATCATAGGCTGCACTTTCACCCATCTGGTTAAATATTTTGTTGTACTAATAATATACCGCGCACCTAACTTCTTTCCTAGTGGTTGTATGGGACCTATAAAATCTATGGCCCATTTCTCAAATACCTGCAACGAAACTTTGGGATTCAAAGGAAAATCATCCCTTCACGAAGGCTTCCCTGTCCTTTGGCAAACATCACACGCCTTGCAATATGCCTTAGAATCCTTCTATAACATTGGCCACCATAACCCAATGCAAAATATTTTGCTCGATCACTTTCCCTACATAGTGGCCTCTTGTCACTCCTCCATGGGCTTCAGCTAGGATACTCGCGCATTCAAACTCTGAAACATATCTTTGTAATATCTCATCTGACCCCATTTTATACAAATGACCAACAATTACTGAAAAATTTGCAATGCGAACTACTAACTCCTTCTTTTATTGAATGGAATAACCTTCGAGAGTTTTTCTTGTTGTTAAGAATTGAATAATGTTGGAAAAATGGTCATCCGCAACGTGCACCAAAAAGAGCTCCACGTTTTTCAGTCCTTCCTCCAAACTACTGGGTTCTTTGCCTATTTCAATTCTTGAGAGATGTTCTGGGCCTACATTTAGTCTTCCTGGATTCACAATTACCTCGAAGTCATACTCCTATAACAAAAGAAACCATCAGTATATATTTTCCCCCAACACAGGCTTATTAACCAAATACTTCAATGTGGAGTGATCTGTATACATCTTGAAGTCTCCACCCAACAAATAAAGTCTGAAATTTTGCAATGCGTAAACTATCGCAAGTCCTTCGTGCTCTGTGGTGAAGTAATTCTTCTCAAATTTGGATAACTTCCTGCTCACGAAAGTTATCGGGTGATTGATCTCTCCCTCTCCTACTTGTGTTAATACTACTCCTAGTGCAATACAGGAGGCATCAACATGTACATGAAACTCCCTATTCTAGTTGGGAAACACCAAGATAGGCACTATCACCATTTTCTCTTTCAAGGCATCCAAGTTTCACTAATAGTCTTCATCTGAGAAAGACATCACATCCTTATTTAACAATTTTTCCATCGACGTGGTTATCTCAACATATGCCTTGATAAACTTCCTGTAGTACCCAGTGTGTCCCAAAGTTTTCCACAGCTATTTCACATTCCTAGGGGGGTTCCTGATTCACAATAACAATGACCTTCGTAGGGTCCATCATCAATCCTTCTTACATACAATGTGGCCAAGCAAAATCCCAAAAGTCACACAAAATATACACTTCTTCAAGTTCAATGCGATCGGATATCTTTGACATCTATCCAACATGCGGCATAGACTCGTAACATGTCACTTTACCAACTTGAAAATGGTTCAATCATCGAAATATACTTCCAGGAACTTATGAATAAATTCTTTGAACTTTGTGATCATGACTTGAGAAAAGATTGCAGGCACGTTCTTCAATCTAAATGGCATAACTGTATATTGGAAGTAACCCCACTCCATCACAAAGGTTGTTTTCATGCGATCCTCTGATGTGATCCTTATATGATGATAACCCAAAAATCCATCAGTGAATGAATACACTTCCTATACGACAACATTCTCTAATACTTCGTCAATAAATGGTGTCAAAAATGGATCATGCACATAGGAATCATTCAACTTCCTTAGATCTGCACATATGCATATTTCACCCTTCTGTTTCTTTTCCTGGACCACCATTGGGCTTACCTAATCAGATTCTTCTACATGCTCAATAATGCCATCTTCTAGCATCTTATCTAGTTCTAGGCGTACCTTTTCCTTATACTTTGGATTCAATCTATAAGGTCGATGCTTAATAGGCTTCACACCTAGTTTCAACGTAATCTTCATAACACCTAAATATCCGACAATCCCTTTCAAATCTGGAAACTTTGTGGGGAATAAATCTTGGTACTTGCACAACAGATCAGCTACCTTATCAACCATATCTTTGTCCCAATAATCTCCAACCTTCGTGAACTTAGGTTCTTCTTTAGATCTAATGTTTACCCATCTAGTTTTCAAAGGCTCTAATATATCTCAGTCCGCCACCTTCAGTCCTTCGATTACATGTTGTCCTTCAGTTTCAAGAATAGTAATATTTTTCAGATCATCCTCTTCTTTAGCAATGACATTATAACATTCCAATGTGTGGCGAAGCTGTGTAATCTAGTCTGGCTGAGTCCATTCGATTGGTTCCTTCAGCATTCCAAATATAGCTATTTTTATTTCGTGTAGTGCCTCATCAATGGTCTCAAAGCCATCTTCAAAGCTTAAGGTTAATAGAAAAGTCTCCCTTAAAACATCCCATTCAACAGTCCCATGGTGAAGCTCTATCTCCAAATACCATTTCATTGGGATTGTATCTAGCATATGAAAAAATATATGCACACATTCTTGTTGTGGCTCTGTTCCTCAGGCCTTAATCCATTAGGCCAGATGATCGCAAAAATCATCCTTTCCGCTGTATTTTTCTGTTATTCAAGTATTAGCATATCCGAACGTTAACTTCATCATTCTTGTGTATTCCCTCCATTCTACAAATCTTTCCTTGTGTGTACCCCACCAACGGGCAGGCGTAGTGCGCAGCGCAAATTCTAATGCCTGGAACCGGAGCTCTTCTGTTACTTCTCTTTCAAATTCATCGCAAAATAATTCCACACCAGTCAACCCATCATAATGCGAAAGGTTTCTTAGCTCAGTCGAGACACACCTTAGTGACTTGGTCATCATGTTGCAGTGGAGTGTAGATACTTCATGCAACCTATTCTCCCAATTCTCAAGTTGTTCATCTAAATCAAAGGAACAAGAGTTATCCCTGTCCCATGCAATTTGTCCATCGATTGTAGGATTGATCCAATCCTCATTGCACGTTTTTATCTTCTATATCTGATCAAGATCATCGTCACTTTCTACATAATCACGCATAGGTTCAGTATAACACGTTCCTTCAGCAGGGTCTAATGGCACTACTACCCTGAGCGACGTCTTCTTAAAGGACATCGTTCGCTTCTTCAAGTTCATTACTCCATTCATATCGATAGCCCAGTCAATTCCTAACGATGTGGGGTATGGGTTACTATCGTCCACTATCTCAATGACTTCAAATTCAACCAACACACTCATACCCTCAATGTCCATCGTTACACCATATAAAGTCCCCATTGGGATAATATTCTGCTAATTTTCCATTCGTAACTGAATAGGAGACCATTGTAGTGTAGTTCTCCCCATCCTTTTCCATCTCTACGTAGGCAAGACATTTGCATTAGACCCTTAATCCAAGATTACTTGGTCCATTTTGTATTCACCTATCTACGTGGTTATCCTCATCTCGGGCTCTATTCATGATTACCAATCTTCCTAACTATGCTTTGTTTAGTAGGGATATTTTCCTTATTGGTGCAATTATCTATTAAGTATTCTAATCCTTCGACAATTTTTTTATCCCGCAACAACTTCATACAAGTCTTCAGGAAGGTAGCTAGTATGGAAAGATATACCTCTTGCATCGCATTAGTCTCAGGTATTTTCTCCAGATTGCTTGAGGTGGAGGCCTCAGCAAAGTTATTCTTGGCTTCCAAGAAAGTATCTTTAGCACGATTCAGATCAAAGTCTACTTCATTCGCAGCAGCCTTGCATACCCAACCATCTTCCTCAAGCTACTTACCTTTATTTTCACTAGTTGTTATGCCACATCTCAACATGATATTTATGTTATGATCCTCTTCGAGGGGCTCAACCCTCATCATATGAATGTTCTGTGTAGGCTGCTGGGGTCGCACCTTCTTTTCTTGCATTTTTTCCATAAGGACCAGGCTTTCCTCTATGAAATGATCAAACTTTTGACAATACTGACATGAAGGATGCATGGGTTCGTACAATCTTGCACGAAGTTCCCTACTTCACCACAGCTATAGCAAATTACTTTCCCACTCCCTCAACCTGGTCCAATACCTCTTCCTCGTCCTCGACCTTGGAATCCTTCGCGTGTTGCTCCTTCGCTGTAATCCTGAGGTTGCTTCTCTGCATGC
>APFE030055247.1:99470-109895 GCA_000404065.3 Pinus taeda | reverse complement strand
ACCCCATAAAGTGGGGTTACGGGTACCCCTCAAACCCCCTTGTTAACTATGTGGAAAGAATATAACACAACCCAACACCACCTCCTTCTCACGTAGCTCCCATACAGACTCTTTTATATTCCTGCGCTCTCTTTCAACTACTTGAAGCGCTGAGACTATGCTCCCTACGACTAGTCAGGTGGTTGCACCACTGGTGCAAGGCTTCAATTCACCTTCCTTAGTTACCCTCAAGTCATTCAACGCCTCACGTTCCTCCTGATGTAATGCACACCACTATTTACTTTGTCTAGTAAGGTGCAGTCGCAGCCATGGTAGTAGGGTCATAAATTCTTCTAACACAGTAGTATCATTGGCTATACCTTATTCCATCGTGCTCACTTTCTCGACGCAACAAGATTGCCTGACTTTAGTTTTTAGTTTTTTGATTTCTTCGTCCAATATCACACTTTTCTTTCTCAGTCGTACCCAATCATCTTCGAGTTCACGAAGTTTCAAGTTCCCTCACTGAATGGCTCCCTGTAACTGTATAATTCCTTTACCCGGGTCCTCACATACTGTCCCAACTGTGGGAGTTGTTTTAGGTGGATTCTTCTCTATTCTTATGGTCTTGTCTCTTCTCATCAATGTTGGGATCACTTCCTACTCCAATTTTTTCTTATGGCCATATAGGCCCATCACACCATTGGTACGCGTAGGTCCCAGTCATTTCGTCTCACTTGGTGAACTTTGTTCATGATTTCACATAGCTTTTTGAATGCTTCGACTTGGAATATTTGTGGTGTGCATCGCTTTTCCTGCTGCCGCATCTGATCCTGATTTTCGATCCTTAGTCTCGGATGTTCTTGCATAGCACACGTCTGCACCCATTGACACAAGTGGCCACACAAGCTGGTTCATCCTAGTTGCCTGGCTCTCCTTCGATGTTGGGGGCTTTCAAATCATCAACGCATCCATCTTCTACATTTGCACCAGTTTACAATGGTATTCTAATGTGTACTCCACTATTGTGATGGTGTTGCACGCAGTGCCCATTCCAGCGAACCGTACCATTGTTTTTCTGGTACTGCGCTTTCAAATTTGTCTAGGAATTCATCCACTGCCATCACCCCATCATATGTTGGCAACTCCCTTGCCTCTGTCATCACGCATCGTAGTGATCTAATCACCATGTTGCTATTCAGCGTTGTCACTTCATGCAACTAGTTTTGCCAGCATTCTACTTCTTCGTCTGAATCCGAAGTACAAGAGCTATCGTGCTCCCACGAGATTCTCCCATTTGTAGTTGGGTTCACCCACCCTTGGTCTCATGCGGTTATTTTCCAAATACGATCCAGCTCATCGTCACTTTCATCGTCGTGCATTGGTTCGATGTAGCATGCTCCTTTAGCTGGATCTAGCAAAACTACTATTTGTAGGGACTTTTTCTCGAATATCATCTTCTGCATCTTCAGGCTGATGACTCCATTCATATCAATGGCCCAATCTATTCCTAGCAACGTGGGATAAGAATTTTTGTCATCGACAATATCTATTACTTCAAAGTCTGTCTATGTTCTCGTGCCTTCGATATCAATTGTTACCCATTGGAACCTTCCCATGGGCAAAACCTTATGTTCGTTCGCCATTCATAATTAAATAGGGGTCCACTATATTGCAGGTCTTCCCATGCGTTCCCATGTTTTCTTCAGTAACACATTCGCATCTGAGATCTAGGATAACCTGATCCATTTCATACTCACCAATCTACGCAATCAACCTCATCTCTCTTCCAGTGCACAATGTATCCTTCCCTAATTTCTAGATTACGCGCGGTTCCACTGACCCTGTGCACCTGGTGATCAATTCCTGTAGTCCCTTAACTACCTTATTGTCACGTAGCAGTTTCATGCATATCTCTAAAAAGGTAGTAAGCATAGAAGGATCCATCCCTTCTCTTGTTGATCCTTACTACCTGAAGTATAGGCCTCAGCAAAGCTCTTCTTAGCTTCTGTGAACGTCTCCTTTGTGTGTTGTAGGTAAAACTCAGGTTCCTTTGTAGGAGCCTTGCGAACCCATGTATCTTCCTTGAGCTACTTCCCCTTACCCTCCCCTATGGTCACACCGCTTATGAGCATCATGTTCACATTTGGGTCTTCTTCGTGTGGTTCAGACCTCATCATTTGGATATTCTAAGTCGAAGGAGGCTAGAGTACCCCTTTCTCGCACATCTATGCGATCAATGTAGGACAATCTATCATTTCATGATCAAACTAAGCATATTATGAACAAGATATTCTCATTGGGTTGGTACAATCGTGGGCGTAGTGCCCTGGTCCTCCGCAATTGTAACAAATTAACTATCTGCGGCCCCTTCCTGGTTCCATTCCTCCTCATCCTCGACCTCGCCCCTGAAATCCAGTGCACACCATCCCCGCAGCTGGGTCGAGGATTCACGTTTATGTCTGCATTCTATAGGATGGGATCTGATCCATCATTAACTTGTAGTTGCAACAAGTATGCTCATCGTGGCCTACTGACCTATAGAAATTACAAAACAACTATTGGGGAGTCTGTGTATACTTCTGCAACAAATGACAATTAGCGTCGTGTGTTTTCCTCCTATCTGACATATCATGCACCATAACGTGGGTGTCGCACTCATCCCTAACTGTGCCTCTGGTCTCAACAACATTGCCCCCCCCTCCTGCCAAGTAGATCACGAATACTGGACAGTAGTCCTTATCATGGCCCTAGCCTTTGCATTTTATGCACCACACTTCCTCGCGCGCCTCTGGCCACAGTGCCCTATCTTGCTTTAATCTCTACATTTACAGGCAAAGATTTTGTAGTTGCACGTGGATTTGCTGAACTCCCCACCCCTGATCCTATATCGGTCTCATGCAACCTCATCACCATTTCCAATGCTTCGACTTGGGTAGAAAGTTTCTGTTGTGACAGCGCCATCCTTAGGTGCGGTGTTAGAGATGCCAAAAACCATGCGTGATGTTGTGCATTTGTGAGAGTCATATTAGCCTCGCGGATCATACTCTTTAGTCGCTAATCCAGATCCCAAGGGGTCTCACCTGGAAGCATCGCGATCTCTTTAAACCCAATAATTCACTGTGTCTCTGATTTCAGCCGGCTAAATTCTCTGTTCAGTTCATTTTGGATCTCTTCTATTCCTGCATTTGGGTGATCATTAGAGTGCTTGATATACCATGTCAACGCACGATCCTATAGTGCGCTCACCAATGTAGCCTTCTTAATGTTGTCGTCCGTGACCCCTTGCGCTTCCCACACTGCTCTTACCATGAACCAGAACTGGTCCGGATCCTCATTCCCTACTCCTCTAAATGTGGGTAGCTTGATCGCGCTTGCCATACCAAATTACGAGGTTGGTAGAGGTGGAGTGAGTGGAGATGGAGGTGAAGGAGGTGAAGCGGGTGGTGGCATGGGTGGAGGTGGTAATTGCAGAATGTGCTACTTTATCAAACTGACCACACTTCTTAGAGAGATCTGAGTGAGCTCTTCCTCTCTCTCTCGTGAAGGTGAAATTAAGATATTGTTTCCTACTTCCCCGCTACCTTTGTAGATCTTTCCGCTCCACGTCGTTCCAATCATTAATGTATTTGCATAACCCATTTTTCACATAACAACATCTTAATCCAGGTATTCAAATATTTAATGTACTTACCTTGCGGTCCCTTGAGAAAATGTTGTTCTTCTTTCTTGTACCTCACGATCGTGTCTATTGCAAACTCAGTAATAAATCCACCTATTATCCAATCAAGCCAATGGTCCATAGCCTGTGTGATCTTATCTTCTGATGCCTCTAGTCTGCGCACTAATTCTGGAGTCCACAATATCAGTTGGTCGAGTTTACACCTTCCCTGGTTGTTGGCTAGCCTTGCAATCCACTCATACAGTTCAGAAGGAAAGGATGTGAAGAAGATCTCGTGGGTTTCTGTATACACATAGCGATCCAACCACCTTTTCTCAGATACTTGTGGAGTTATGTTTTCTTGTGACGCTAACTCGTGAATCTTCTTGTCTGACCACTCTTCAATTTCCTTCTTTGTTGGGTTCCAGTGGCATGACATTAGACATCCCTTAGGTAGATCCCAATCATGGCAACGGAACCATTTGTTGTCTTGTTGGGCCCTGACCCAGGTTCAGAAGTGATTTATCCAAACAAATTCCAAAACTACTAGCCCTTTCGTCAACAGTTCGCGGTGCGCGGACTGAGGTCTCACCTGAGGTAGTATGGGAGGGTGTTGAAACCAGGTTTCTGCACCCTAGGGATATCTTGATGAAATTTAGGAAGTTCGCGAACTAAACCTACGTGCTTGCACTGGTCAGCGCAGCTGTCTATCCTTCGCAGCTTGTACAACTGCTTCCACGCAGCTCTGTGAAGAGCATGAAGAGGTGTTGTCTAGATCCTTTATCTTTATTGTGCTATTATTATAGATCTTAAATTAATTTTGTGGGCCCAAATTTCTCATTAATCATTCAACATTCATAACAAGTGCATGCAATGATAAAACTATAAAGAGATGCATAAACAGAAGCATAGACACACAATAGTTTAGAATAAAACTTATCTTTATTAATACTCAAGTTCAGTTACAAACCTGACTCTGCCCTGCCCACTCAGCTACAGGGGTCCGCGCACACAGCTACGGACTCTACTAGGCCTCTACGCACTCAGCTGCAGAGCCTCTACCTATCACTACGACCCAATACCTTCTGATCTACTTCTAACTTCTAACCATGCCTTCGCATCTCTCTATTACTTCTCCAAAATTAATACTTCCTTTACACTTAGAGCCTCGCTCTATTTATACAATCCCATGGTCCGCGGACCATGGGTAGGCCAACACACTTTACATTAAATTACATTATCTTAGGGCAGACAACCCTAGACTCTTGCACTCTGCGCCCGCATTTTGCAGGGTCTTTACATTATACTTGACCAAAATTTGGGCTTCAAGCCCCAAAAAATGCCATGGGGGGATCCACTACCCAACACCTCCCCCTATAATATAATTCTTGAAGACCGAACAATGATCCTTATCATGCCCATATTTCTTACATTTTAGACACTATATCTAAACACGTACCTTTCGCTGAGCTTCCCTTATTTTCTTCAAGCTCTGTAATTCCAAATGTCGAATTTCTAGCTAGGAGTGAATCTGTTGCACCCAAAGTTTCATATCTCGAATAGGTGATGCATCCAGCCTCATCAAAATCTCCAAGGCTTCCTCTTGCATTGCTATTTTCTATTGTGACAAAGGTATTCTTTAATGTGGCAAGAGTGATGCTATAAACCAGTTGCGATGTTGGGTATCTGAGATTTGCATATTAGCCTACCTGATCAAGCATTTCAAACTCTGAACAAAGTACCACGCTGTCTCCTCAAATTTCTATCATATTTCCTTAAATTCAATTACTAATTATGCCTCTGACTTAGGCTTGCTAAACTCCTTGTTCAACACGCATTGTAGTGATCTAAAAAATACTTGATATACCATGTTAATATGTGATCTTGCAAGGATGTAACCGACTGTGCTTTCTTAATATTATTTTCTATGAGCGGTTGTGCTGCCCAAACAGGATCTGCGACGAATGAACTCTGTTTTGGATCTTCGGTCCCTGTTCCTTTAAAAATCGACATCTTCATCACGTTTTCCATGTTGAATGGTGGGGGTGGAGGTGGAGGTGTAAGAAAATGTGTATGAGGCAGAGGTGGAGTGGATGGATGAGATATCCACATAATACCCTAAGTTATTAAATGAACTGCACTTCGCGGCATAGTCAGCACCGTCCCTTCATCTTCACTTGAAGGGGGTTCAATGGGCGGACTATATTTTGGGTTAGATCCTTCGTTTCTTCTAAAGAATCTCCCACTTCATGTAGTCGTAAACATCAAGATAACTGCGTAACCCCCTTTTCACATAACAACATTTTAATTCAAGTCTTCATTTAGTTTAAATACTTACCTCACAGTCTTTTAAGTATCCTTCGCTATAGTTGATATTCCTGCGAATCACGAAATAAGTCACATAAATGCCTAATGTGTGATCAACCCAGTGATCCACAGCCTACGTTCTTTTTGAGGCTTCCAATTGTTGTACCAATTCAGGAGTCCATACTATAGGGCCTTCGAGCCTCCATGTCCCTTGACTATCAGCCAATTTCGACAACCACTCATATAGTTCCTTAGCAAAGAAACATAATAATGCGTTGGTATTTTCCATGTATAAAAATATTTACAACCATTGTTCCTTGGATAATTTAGTGCTCTTGTTGTCCTAAGCTGTGAACACGTCCAATTTTCAATCAATCCACTTATCAAGATATTTTTTCATAGGAAACCATTTATCACACATCTCTTAGATATATCTCAATCGTGGAAACATAACCATTTTTTGGCTTAAGGGGGCCTGACCAAGATTCAAAGTTGTTCACGCCAACCAACAAAACCCTAACTGCTAGCCCTTTTAGCAAAAACCTGCATAGCATAGGCTGAAGTCTCACCTGAAGCACTATTGGGGATGGTAGAACCAAGTTTCTGCAACCAGAGACATGTGATAAAGGATTCTTACGCTTTGACAGTTTAAATCGGTATCCCTCTAGGGATTGTCATTGTAATTTGGTGAAAATGGCTTCCAGACCTTCACGAAGGTCTACAATCAATTTTGGCAGCCTTATATAAACAATTTATCTATTTTCGTGCATTGATAAACAGCCCTAGATATGAGTTTGCACTGATCTATCTAAATCATCATAAAACATAACTGAAATAGCTTTTAACTTCGTGAAAGTAGATAACCATTATTATCATGCATCATTAAGATAGATTTAGTTATTTCCCACAGCCTTCATTCATTATTTCATAAAACCATATCATTAATAAACAGAAAATAACATAAACAGATTAGACCGAATGCATATGAATACTTCAAAATCAGCCTTTATTGATCTTCAATGTTAATATTACAGACTCTTCTACCTTGTGCACTCAGTTGTAGGGATCCACGCACTTATTTGTGGACTTACCAAGGCCTCCTATGCACTCCATTGTAGGAGCCTTCCCCTTCTTGCCTAATTACAAGAAGCAGAGCCTTCCTACCTTAACACTTGCCAAAAACAAAAATAATTCATAGTTCCCAATCCTTTATCCTCGGTTATCTCTAAGACTCGCTATGAATCAACTATTTATAACTTTCCTTCATACAATACCATGGTCCACAGACCATGGGAGAATATTAAAACCAACCCAACCAAGGGGCTAAGACCCCTTTTGACTCCTATCTATCTACGTGCTCCGCATCCACATTTCATGGATACTTTGCACCTTTTACAAAAATGTATACAGAACTTGGGTTAACTATCCCTAAAACTGACCCTACAAACCCTATCCCAACACCAATAGATTAGGTAGGTTGTACAAGGGTCCCTTGTATGACTTTTGGAGTCCATTTTCACAACTGTGTGGATATATGTACTTGAGCCACATGGTCTTCGCACATAACATGATTTATGCGTGAATAACCCTGCGTATAAAGAAAATTCATACATGCGTTGCAGGCATTTGAGTTAAGGGATTGTGTGGCGATACCTATCGGGGGTTCATCGTGTCTTTCCAATGTGAATGCACGCAAGATGCATAGGTGTGCACATCGTGCACCTGTATGGGATACAAGCATGCACATCATGCACCTGTTTAGGAAACAGACACAAGGCAAGGGGAAAATCAAATTTTCCCCCATTTTGATTTTTTGAGGACTTGAGGGGTTCTCTTTTCTGATTTGTGGCATCCTTGGTGGTAGGATGCTCTAGAGAGAGTGAGACTAGACTCCTCTCTGAAATGTTGTGATGCAGGATGCCGGTGCTAGGCAGTAGCTCATGGAGTGGGGGTTACATAAGTTTATTCATAACCCATTTAGGAGGTCACAGGATGGGTTCCTATAATATTTGGTCAGTTAATGAGATGTGGATCATAAATTGATGGTTATCCATCATACATAACTCTCGATCCTGGAAGAGATTGACATCTATTTTGTGACCAGCTGGATGCCACGAGGGGAAGTAATTCCTTACCCTCCTCTAGGAGGTGATGCTGGTATGAGGGTTTGGGCTAAGAAGCACTACGTTCTAGACCCTATCTAAGATGGCTACATAAGGATCATAATGGTGGAGGATCTAGGCGAGCGAGAAAAACTGGCATTGATTGTTAGACTCATGGGGTCGGCATCCCCCAACCGTATCTCGGGGTCACATATCTCAGTTTTGCAGTGACTTCAGGCGGGGACATTTTTTGACTAGGCCCGACTAGTGTGGCAGGGGATAGTGTCGCAACTTACCCAGGTTCAGTGATTGTCAATGAAGAGTTTTGGTTACTGTAGGTTTTAACCCCATACAGAAATTACCTGCATACGAATTCTAAATCACAGGAAAAATTAAAAATGCGAGAGCATAACACATAAAACACATATACACAGAGATTTCCCACTGGATCTCAAAACCAAGACTACCAGCTTGATTTTTCATTATATTCCTTTCAATGTTACAATACATATTTATACATGCCGAAGCATCCAATAGAGGGGGGTTACCCGCCCCCTTCAAACCCCTTGGACAAGGGGGGTTGCCGCCCCCCCTGTGACCCCCTCGCTGCGCAATCGGCGCAACGAAGGGGGGGCTCCGCCCCCCCTCTAACCCCCTAGTTCACTACGTAGGTTAGTCGTGGAAAGAATATAACACAACCCAACATCCATTCCACCAATTCTTAGGCATTAGCAGCTGCTGGCTTGGGGACTTCTTTACCAATGAAGTCCTTCAAATTGTTTTCCTCTAATATCGCTTCCATTGGATCCTTCCAGGCTATATAATTCGAGTTGCCATCAAGGGCATACTCGAGTCTCAAATTGTTGAACACCATTGGTGAAATTTGAGATGTGATAAGAATTCGATTTCTATAATCAGGAACTTCAAACTCAAACTTATCCCTTCTTTGTATACTGTTCTTCGCTTTGATCACCTTAGCTCCGATACCATGTAGAAATTCCCACTGTAGATCACTTGATAATGCAATATAATAAAGCAAAATACTTGATCTACTTCTACAAACAAACTTGCGGAAGCTTAATTGATTTTGAGCAAGATCAAATAGAACACATATAACAGAGAATGAGAAATCAATCACACATGAACACAGAAGAATACTCTGGGGAAAGCCTTAGCTAAAAGCCTCGATCTTTGTATTATCATACAAGTGGAAATATGTCCGGATTACACAAAGCTTTAACTCACAAGCTATCTAGCTCTCAGTAAAATCCCTCAATGCTGCTCATGGACTGAATAGACACAACATATGCCTTCCCTCAGTCCTCCAAGCTTCCTATTTCCTTGGACAGTTTCTCCTAGGTCCTCTCGCTGCCACCTGTGTGAATTTACCTCTCACACAACTCACCAAACTCAGAAGTAACTACGCAATCTCCAAGGAATGAATTCCTTCTGCATGCAAGAGATGTTATCAATGGAATATTCCTGCAACTGATAGTACATTGTCCCATCATATGATCTCAACTGGGTCTCTGATTGAACTGACATACATGAGTTATTTATTAGAGAATATTTAGTTATCTGAAGTGTAGTAGTTACACGCATGCATGCATTAACTAACTGAACTCACAATCAGTTCCACAAACTGTTGGAACTAATCTAACTAGACTTAACTCAATTAACTAAGCTAACTAATTGCAACTCAAAGTACAACTCATCCTGATCTCCTTAATCAAGGGATAACTTCCTCAATCAAAGGGGAAACTGTTGCATGTCTTCATATAGACTTCATGTTTGATTTTCTACAACTAATTAACTCAAGATGAATTAATTAATTATTTTACAAACAACTGCTAAGATTAAATTCGTATTTTAGTTCAGGGACTAACTAAAATTGGAATGTATCTTGAAATGCTATTTATAGCAGTGTTATTTTTAGCACTTCTATTTTTAGCATTCCTTGTTGCTATTTTCAACAATGTTGTGCTTTAAAATGGGATGTAGTGGATTCAAATAGGGTCATAAATAAGAGGATATGTACATGTTTGCCACCAAAATTCTTTTAACTGCATTATTAAAGTCACTCCTTAATACACACATCTAAAAATAATAATTAAGTTTCAAAAATTTAAATTTGGAAACTTTCATTCTTGCATACTCAACACCATGTCTAGTTTTATATAGCTTCAATTTAAAACACCTTAACTATATATTTATTTTTTCATTACATTCTAAACTTATTAGAATTAATATTGTCCTTTTCAATTAAATTTGTATTGAAAAAATATACATTGATTTGTGTTTTGATTCTCTAATGATTTTCTTTTTCATCTAGAATAATATATGTAATAATTATTTTTGATAAATAATTGAATACTT
>APFE030055247.1:70997-99028 GCA_000404065.3 Pinus taeda | reverse complement strand
TGCCTACAATTAGTCATTAAAGAAAGATTTACTAACTCATTTTAATGTACAATAGAGTGATTTATACCACCACCTTTACAAAAATTTTGAACATTTAGAAAATATCTATTATATCACTTCACTATCCATCAAAGCTACTCATATCATAAACCTTACATAAGAAATATTCATACCATTATAATTACATAAACAATTTAGGTCATAGGGAGGCAAAAATACTTCTCTTCTCAAGTCTAGGCCGCTAGGGAAATAAAAAAGCATTAGAGTCACTCCTCCCAACCAATGAGAATGGTATCCATTACCATTCCCCCCCTTGCTAATTTCCACTTCCAAAACAACAATATATGGAGACCTCACTAGGTTTTTCCTTAGACTCCAAGTCTGATTAGGGATTCCACTGGCTAACTAGCTCAAGAATGCCCTATTTGGAAGTGTCATTCCTTCCTCAATAACATCCTTTTTTAGGAAATCAAATTATTGTTTCTATTCCCCATTCTTAATGGCCTCAGGTTTTCCCTCATACCATCTTGTCTTCTTTCCCCCAACTGAGATAATTTATCTCTGGGGATGGGACTAACTATCTATAATTGTTTGGTATGTGAAACTTTCACTTAATGAGATTTACCCTTAAATTTCTTAGCTAACCATAACCAAATCTTAATTAAAATTTTAAACATTAGATATTTCATGAGGGTTCACATTAGTAAGTTAAATATTTACTTTTCACTGAAGGGTGTTACTTCTTCCCCCCTTGATCAAAACACCATCCTTGGTGTTTCTTAGCTGTAAAAACTAGAATGTGCATTATGCATAAAATATTTATTCTCATCTCTCCCAGGTAGCCTCTCTTGCATAAAATGCTTCCACTGCACTTAACCTGGTTAACCACTTTTTTCTGCAACATAATTTTCTCTGATCAAGAATGCGCAAAGGTTCAAACAAGGTTTCATAATCTAATCTAGCCTACATTCACAATTGTTATGGGAATTAGTTCCCGTCCATTATTATTTAAGAATATATATATTATTTTAATATTCATTACCAACATTATCAGTTGTTGTTTATATGCCCAACAAAGGTCATCAATAAGAATCGCAACCCAACAAGGTCAGTAACCCACACTCATAAAAAAAACTATCAACATCATTGTAAACTCATCATTGTAAATTATTTTACTTACCCACCGGCTAGGCCAACTGACACAACCCCACGGTCGTCCTGCTATAAGTTTTAAACCATAAAGGTATCAATTCTACGGGTACTAATTGTTGAACAATGATAATATCTTCAAAAATCATTTACCTTTATCTTATTTCAAATGTTATATACGCACTTATCATACACAAGTATAGTTTAGGATAACTTCCTTCTCTTGCCTTGAGATGGATATAATGTTGGCTACTTGCCCAAGTAGCTTAATCATGTCTATTTTGGGTTACTTTACTATTTTCGTTCAAGGCAACACCAAAAGTCCTCTTGTAGCATTTCCTCAACTTGCACCTCTTTGTCATGTTGTATTGTATATAGTGGATAAAACTTGTAAACACTTTTCTTCTATACGTAATCATGTAATTTCTCACACTTTGCATTTGTATGTCTATTTAGTATCCAAAACTCCCTTGTTGATATAGTATAGTTTTTTTTTTAAATGCCAGTTCGTGACATGTCATACACTTCATTCAATCAATAGGTTACTTAATATATTTATCTTATAGGATCTTATGAATTATTAAAAAGAAATAATAGTTTTTTACTTAGTATGGGGATAATTATTCATTTCACAACAGTTATTCTAGTTATCCTTATTCTTGTCATCATGGTTCATCATTGTCTTGATTCCATGTATTTAATAGCTATGGATTTCAAATTCTTTTATGGTGTTGTGTAAATTTTATTACATTTTCTACTAGTTCACAGTGCTTCATCTTACGACACACTATCAATTCTAGACTGCGCAATCTATTTATTTTCCTGAATGTTTTGTTGTCACAGACACCCTTCTGTTTATTTCTATTGTGACATACACATTTTTGTGTTTTGTTTATGAAATCCCATTCATGTAGCCTATCTTAATAAAAATTTAATTTGATTCATATATTACAAAAGTCATAAGTCTCATGTGTAAGTGAATATATATATATATATATACACGAGTATTAAATCGAGAACCCTTGGTAGGTTCCACCTAGGGACATGTCTTCAATTGTCCCCATGATGGTTTGCAACTAATGACCACTTCTTTAGATACCATCATAATTCCAGAATATCAAATATATCATAACACAATATTACCAAGGTTTTAGCATAATTGTTTTTTTTTCCATTTTCAATGTAAGTATTACTCTTTTATTTTATAACCTTTTCCTTTTGTGCTTCCCTAGTACCACTCAGTCTTAAAAGCATAGGATAATATTAATGGAGTCACTGTGATGAAGTAAACTTGGAATAATATGGCATACTTAAAATCAACCATAAATTCACATCACCAAATTTCGCAACAATGCTTCTCATCCCTGCCTCCCTCATAAGTACCTTTAACTCTCCTTTAGAGTTCACATCCTTTTTGTTCTGCATTTGTTGATTGAGGTGCCCGGGGAACTCTTTTCCTCTTTGTCCTATCAACCTCAACTCATTCCCTTAGTGTGGTTATCTTGACATGGTATTTATAAGCAAGAGTTTCATTCTATTAATTTATTTGACCAAGCTTAGTTTGTGTCAATAGGAGTTGTATTTGAGATATTAATTCGGGGTAACATTGACTAGTGGCATGTTTCCTTTTTCATGCCACCAGGCATCAACATTCTCTTTTTAAATTTTTTCTAAAATGATATTGCATAACCCTCAATTATCTTACTCGACTATCTGTGCATTTCTAATCATCATTTTACTTAAACCTACCACTTATTCCTCAAGGCATGTTAAAACAATGGAATATTATGTATATTTACTACATCAGTTCATTGTCGTGTATACCTCACACATATATATAAATATACATATATTATTATGGTGTCCTTTTCAACTTATGATATTGTCCAAAAATTTCAAAGAGAAAGGCATTAAGTCCTCGTTGAAAGCCCCCATCCTAATTACAATTGTGTTATATATAAATATGGCTCTTGTAGTTCTACTAAATTGCTCCTAAGGTTTAGCATGCTTTTACTCCTAATTGTCTTATTTTTTCAATTTATCTCAAGTCCTTAGATATCATAACTACAAATATTAGCCATTTCAATTAATCAAAAAATTATTGTCATCTTGTTTCAATCATACATGGCCTTCCCAATTGCAAGGTGGTTATGAAATATACCATTCAGAGAATCATTCTAGAATTTTGTATTGTGAGTTTATAACTCACAAAATTTCTTGAGTCCTCTATGTTCACGACACACATAATTTTTTTTTAAAATAGTTGGATTTCTTTCCCATGTTTAGGGCCATTACATTCTTTAACAAAGTTTCATATTTTCAATGTTGGTCTTACTCGCTTTACACGTTAAATTTTGATGAAATGTGAATCTCTCTTCTAGATATCTACAACATTGTTCTGCCACGCTTCTATATATATTTGGTGTAGGGAATTATTCTAGATATGATTACCACACTCCTTCCAATTAAAAGTTTCAGTTATATATTATTATTTTTGAGGTTGTTTTTCTTCCATTATATTTGTCATGACCTGCCTTCATGTTTTTGGTCCTAGATCAGGTACCTTATACCGCAATTCTACTACAACTTGCAATCACTGAATTGTTTATGGTCCTCCAAGTTGATGGTTTGTGCTAATTGTTCTACTATGATAACCATT
Organism: Pinus taeda; assembly: GCA_000404065.3. NCBI lineage: Eukaryota > Viridiplantae > Streptophyta > Pinopsida > Pinales > Pinaceae > Pinus > Pinus taeda. The sequence goes on along the minus strand of APFE030055247.1, from coordinate 95,220 downwards.
CTTTATGTGGCTTTCTTTAAATAACTTTTATGTGCAAAAGTTCATTAATTCCTTTACCAGCGTAGACATTATCTCCATCAATCATGAAAGTTGTATTAGCCATCATGATTGTATTGGACTCATTTATACCTAAGGTACACTGTTATAATATAAAAATTTATCCTTTAATGGCATCATTGTCAATAACTTCCATTTTAATTGAAATGATTTCGACCATTCCACCAATCACCCATCATTGAATCATTTGGTAATCATAGGCATCCTATACACCCATTTAACTTGGACACGATTTATCCTTAAATGTGCTCAACTGACTTCCTTGGGGTACATCAGTATACTATAGATTTTGATGTATATATTATAAGGTTCTTAATTTTTTTATTTTAATGTATTCAACTTGTTGAGTGTTTTTAGGTTGTTACTATAGTTTTCCGTTTCCAGATAAGATTCAGATTTTTAGTTTATCACCAACAATTTTATTCACTCCTCTTTTGAACAAAGTTTATAAACTATGTAACCTTAAAAATAGAATTTCACATCTATTAATAGGTACTTGTCTTGTAGATAATCCCAGATTCCTCAGAATGATTTCATAGGAAACATCCACGTCCCTTCTCAAACATATCCATAGTATAAGAATATTACTTTGCTTATTTTATCAGTATTTATCTTATGATTTGTTGGTGTATGCGCTTCCCCATCATTCCACATCATGAACAATAGCAATGGAGTATGATTTGCTTAGTTATCTCTTATTGTCAAATAATTCATTCATTAATTGTTTGTTCTCCTAGGCAATCAATAATTTAGTTTAATAGGTACCAAATTCCTTTAGTATTTTATATCCGAGGTTACCCATAGACATTTTTTTTAATCCATTTCTCATTGTCAATTCTTAATAGGGGATTTCTACCTTTGATTTTTAAATAACATAGTGAATATGTATTGATTGTGCCCATATCTCAAAATTGAATTAGGTAAGGGTCATGTAAGTGAAGTTGCCACATTTCCCATTTCCTCGTACAATGAAATACAACATGGTTTTCTACTATTGGCCCCTTAAATAGGCCATAGTATTGAACCTTTCAGCTCTAATACCACTTGTAACATACCTCACTTACAAATTGTTTTAACCTTTTTAATATCCTCTCCAATTGAATATTTTTCGCTCAAGTAAATTCTATAATTACAAGTTATTTGTGTTTATATTTATATTGACATGATGCACCGGACACTTTTCCTTGTATATGCGCATAGACCTGAGCTTTTTATGCAACCTAGGTTAGTATAGTTATGTATATGTATTAGATTAATATTTGTCATTCTTTATTGAGAATTTGGTGCAACAATTAATTTCTTATTTTACTCCTCTATCTCCAAACACTCCCTAAACCGTGCTCCGGATGTACTCCATTTGGACGGTGGATGGCATCGGGATTTGTAGGATGTTAGATCTACAACTCGGAAATGTTAGGGTTAAATCAACGGTGCTCATTTGGAAGGGTTGGCTAGGGAGTAACTACCTTCCACGGTTTGTGCCGCGAGACCCTCATTTTCTTGCTCCTATTCCAAAGGATGCCTTTGTGAATTCCCAAAGAGGAAACCTCATTTCAATGAGCCAGAACCTATGCCAACACATTATACAGACAAGTAATTTACCACTAAGGCTTTTACAGTCATTTTACTAGATAAATTCGAGGTTGATTGTGTAAATATGTTTGTATAACAGATTTTGGTTGCCTAGTACGTTCCTTCTAGAAATTATAACAGGAGGCTCTATCCTTTCCATTTTTTTGGTCATTAGCAGGTAAATCAAGGACATTCTCCCTCATAGGTTCGTGACTAGAGTTTACAGAGATCTTAATTCCTGCTACAATGTCCAAGGTGTACTGGCAATCGTTTCTTTTCATTCTTGTGTTTATTGTTTCCATATGTGTCTTTATTTACACTTACCTTGAACTCGATATAAAGTTAAATAATCATGAGTTTTACGATAATTTATTCCAAAATATGTATGCTTAAGCGCTTCTAAACAGTTCTAAAATGGTCACCCTTGTTTTCTATAAAATTATTACCTTCACGAGGTTTAGGAACTTTACGCTAGGCCTGTTCCTGGATTATTTCATATAATTATGGTACATTCATATATTTATTAATGTAGTTGGCATCTGTCGGTAAGAGTTATATATTCAGAATATATCTTCAAAACTATGAAATTGTTCATAAAAATAATTTATCAATTCTAAACCCATATTATAGCTCTGATATTTGGTGTTATAAGCCATATTATGCAACATAGTTGCGTGTGGATCCATCGAGACTCCTCTATCTTTGACTGTCTTCTACCAAAGGTTTCTTATGGTGAGCCACGTTTATTTTCTTAGTTTATTTGGTGAGACTCTTGGGATTCCTCTCACAGGAGTTCCACAAAGGGTTGTTCACAGTCACTTGTAGGTAAATGTTTATGTGATTCCCTATTTTCTTCTTTATCATTATTTTTTCCTATCAGTGATATCTTTCTAACCTCCTTTATCTTTTCGTTACAAGTTAGTTCAACATTTTCAAGTTACTCTGACATATGCTCTTACTGTATTATGAATACCTAGTTCCCAAATGTTCAACTCAGAATTCTTATGTTGTACGTTGATGTATCCAGGTTTCTAGTACTTCCTATTATTGCATTAGATTTTTATTCGAGGCATAGTTTCCAGAGTAACCCATTTTGTACTCTCTTTCATCCCCAAGGCCTTAGATATTTCTGTTGGCTGAGTTTTTTATACATTGAATGTTTTGTATATTAAGAGACTCTAAGTTTCCGTCAGGTAGAGTTTCAAAGTTACTATAAATCTTTATAATTTGCGGTTACATCATGCTGCTGAGAATGGGCATACTAGTCCCTAATTGATGATTTGTAACTTGTTTTAGATTTGGAGAACTAGTTTCATTTACGTTTGTCTAGTTGTAGATCTTATTATTTCCACAACTTTTCCTTTCAGTACTCGTATGATAAGTTTTCTGGAAATATCAGTGGTTTAATCTGAGTAGCTGCAACTATGTTTGGTCTAGTTACTATACTTGAGTATTCGGTTTTTTCTGTCTCTATATCAATTTCAAAAGACTAGCATAAGATTTTTTCCATATTTAAATTAATCTTCTCTGTTATATTTAAAACCAAGACATTTGTTAATAACCATACTAGTTTCGTTTACGCGAAGGTACTACAAATCTATAAATTCTTTCATTAAAAATTGGTCCCATCTCCTTACAATTAGTCATTAAAGAAATATTTACTAGCTCATTTTAATGTATCTTGTCTGTTATATTTAAAACTAAGACATTTGTTAATAACCATACTAGTTTCGTTTACACGAAGGTACTACAAATCTATAAATTCTTTCATTAAAAATTGGTCCCATCTCCTTACAATTAGTCATTAAAGAAATATTTACTAGCTCATCTTAATGTCCAATACAATGATTTATACCACCACCTTTACCATAAAGTTTCAACATTCGTAAAATATCTATCATATCACTTCGCTATCCAACATAACTACTGATATCGTAAACTTTACAGAAGAAAAATTCATACCATTATAATTACAGAAACAATTTAGGTTTTGGAGGGGAAAAAATACTTATTTGATCAGATCTAGAATATTATGGAAATAAAAGAAGATTAGAGTCACTCCTCCCGATCAACGAGAATGGTAGCCATTACCATTTCTCCTCCTGTGTCAGTTTCCGCTTCCAGAATAGTGATAGATGGAGACCTTACATGATCTTTCTTTAGACTCCACGTATGATTAGGGATTCTACTGGCCAACTGACTCAAGAATGTCCTCTTTAGTAGTGTCCTTCCTTCCTCAACAACATCTTGTTTAAGGAAATCAAATTATTCTTAATTTTTTGTGCATGTGGTATTGATAAACCATGGTATTGTAACAAAGTCGATTTAAGAAAAAGTGTTGTAGGGTAGCTTAGTCCTTGTCACTCAAGATACAAAAAAAAAATATTTTATGGGAAAAATTGCATAAAAAAGTTATAACCTATATGGGTCAATGTTAGCCAAATTATTAGTGGTTAATAGGAAAATGGAATCTTATAGTTTTGCTTTGGGAGTAACTAATAAATTGAGATGTGAAGTGGATAAATTAATTTTTTTCTCAAGCACATGGAATTTCATAAATTTTGGTGGGTAGTAACCATTAGATGTCTACTCATTTACACTTCTACTCCCACTCAAATGTTGAGGACAACATAAATAATGGTGAGAAGTAATCTTTGTAAACATATTTATTTACATCTTATTCCTATCCAATTTTTATGCAAATATTTTCTCAAATTATAATGGAGAGTAACTGATGGTAAATGTGTTATTTACTTCCTTCAAAGCTTAAGAATAAAAAATCACTACAACACTATCCAAAAATTATGCATGAGTTTTTTAACCATGTCCATAAATTATTGCATAAAATATGTGAGGAAGTTATTCACATGGCATTATCTTTTGGAAATGATGCAAGAAGAGCTTCAAGTTATTTTCCAATCAAATGTTTTTTTTTTCTCGGTAAAACTAGCTAGTCTATTATATTATATTTACAGGAAAATATTACAAGCAGTGAAACAGGACTTCCATGGCCACCAGTGGCACTTTGGGTATCTTGGCATTGACGCAAAAAGCTCCCTCGCAGGGGCAGCACCGACAGGACTACCTAAATTCCCCCAAAAACTACCTGAGGCCGAGGCCAATTCTACTTGACGGTCAACAGAACATGACGGCCCACGCAGGGGCTTCCTTCAAAACTCGACTGTAGATCGACACAAATGAGACAGACTGATAGTAAACTATATCGACAGAAACAAGACAGAATGAAAAACTGCAAGTGAACAAACATAGTGACCTTTATCCTGGACCCGAGGAGAGAGAGAAAGGTAAGAGCTGGTGCGCGCGTCGGAGGATCAGTCGTCGCCGAGACCTTTTTCTTCCACGATAGTGCATCATCCCCGACCCTCAGGGATTCCTTCCCACATGGCAGCCCACTTATCCTTTGTTGTGCCTTGAGGTTCCTGCTCCTGGGGATGCGAGGGGGCATGCAGAATCTCCTTCCTTGAGGTGCCCACCTCAATTGGTGGTTGCAGGACAGGGCTCTCCTTTCCAGTGCCCTCTGTGGGTGGTTCCACCATTCCTGGAGGTGTCCCACTGTCATTCCCTTCAGGAGCTTTAGTAAAAAGAACTGAAATATGAGCATTGATACCTGCACTATCCTTGGAGTTGCCCAGGGTGAACACAACCGAGCCAAATGCTGGAAGAGCTGGCTCTCCTTCGCTTGAGCTGCCAACCTCCGTGAATTGCCCAGCTTGGAGTGGCTTAGCCCTTGCCCTCCTGTAGCAATAACAGCAGCAACAATGGTGGTTCTCATTCGCTGCCGGAGGGCGAGAGGATGAACCTCGCCCAGATCCCCTCCTGCAAGGTTGTCGCTCCCGTAGCCTCGCCATGGACACGCCTCTGTCTCCCCTGTTAGCCTGCGTTGAATTTTGAGACCAGCCACCAGACGGAATTCGCCACAAGTTTCTCCCGATCGCGAAAATCTCTGAGAAGCTGTAGCCTGAGGGAAGAAAGTCCCTCTTTGTAACTAGATTGCCCTGATTGCACTTGGTTTGCCGCTTCCACCTGAGACCAGAGCCTGAATTAGAGCGGTGGTGAGCTAAGATGGCTGGTCGAAGTGGTAGAATAATTGCCCACCTCTGCGTCTGCACCCTCGTGGAATTCCCCTGCGTCTGAACCTCACCAGCTTCACCATAACAATGGGCTCGCTTCTTCTCATCCGTGCCTTGATAACCCTCCTCATTCCCTCGGTGGGAGCGAACAATAATTGCAAGCTGCAGCACCATCGTTTCACTCTGCTCGACATTGAATGCCTAGAGCTTGTACTGCGGAGGATTAACCCTTTGACGGCTAACTCCATCAACCATAAATACGAGCACGGGGCGGCACATGCTGGACATGTGGCCCGTTCCTTTGTGACGTGCCAACACCCGCATCCGGGGATTTTCCAATCAAATGTTTGAAAATTAGTTTTTTTTTTTTTTTTTGAATATTGAAAAATAAATATTCATTTTTCAAATATATATATATATAAGCTTGGTAGGACTCTCCTATTTTCGAGTTTTACATGTCCATTATTCACCTTGCTACGAGGGGAGGGTAGCACAAGATTTGAACCCAAGATCTCTGGTTCAGTGAGACTTCATTCCATGACCATCGCCACTTGAGCTACCATGCAAACCAAAGATAAACATTATAAGTTGCATTGGTCAATGTTAAATTAATTGTGGACAACAAACAAATTGAATGCTAGAGTCATACCCTTGGTAGGGACTAATAAGAATCTCCATGTGAAAGTGGGGGTGAATCTCCATGGTTAAGAATCTTGTTACATCTATTTTTAACATGTATAAATGTTTACTTTATATTATATTAATTCTTTTTATAATTATTAATAATAATAATTTAATTAAAATTAAAATTTAGTTATTTTTTATGATTTTTAAAATTTTATCAATGTGAGATGTATTGTTAGTAAGTGTTTTGATCCATGTCATGGATTGATGTGTATCCCCATTTATCAACCATTTAATTTAGATGACCCATTTAATTTAATTTAATTTAATTCAGATCCACAAATCTCTCTTGTGGTTACAACCATTTACTAATAAGTAGAAACTAAAAATCAACTAGTAAATAATTACAAAATCTTTGCTAAAATTTAAAACTAATCAAATTAATCTTGTCTATGGTCCAAGATTCTTTCCACATGCAAGATATTTGATGATAATCCAAATCCATGACAAATATCCAATGAACGAGCATGAAATTCGAATTTGAGGCTAGGTGGTGAAAATGTGCATTGTTGAAATTTCCAAATATACTTGTAATCATCACCAAACTCATCCAACTTTCAAGGATAAGTGAAAACATGTTATGTCAGTAAGATTTAATCATAAACTCACTTAAAATACTAAAATAAATGCACTGTAAAATATGGAACCTAATCCCAAATATAAATGTGCATTGTTGGAATCTCCAAATATACTATGGTTAACTATGGCCAATCATGCTCAACAATGATCAATAATAATGGTCACATTGTGACAAAAATTGTCTCTTAGCCCAATGTCACATTGTGACAACCATGGTCATCCATGGTCAACCATGTCTAACCTCGCAATATGAACAATATTGTCTCAATATGAAAATCAACCATGGTAAACCATTCTCCTAAGCCACATTATGACAAATGTTGTCTCAATATGAAAATCAATCATGGTCAACCATAGTCCAACATCACATTGTTACAAAGATTGTGTCAATATGAAAATCAATCATGATTAACCATGGTCAATCATGTTTATTTTAGGGTTTATAATGTTTATATTAGGGTTTATATACCTTGTGTTTATAATATTTATCCCTTGGGTTAATATTATTCACTTGGGTTTTCAGTTTTAATACTTTGGGTTTATTAATATAAGGGTTCATAATATAAATCCCTTGGGTTTATAACCCAAGGGATTTATACTTGGGTTTATAATCATAGGGTTTAATATAAATCCCTTCAGTTTATAATATAAATCCCGACTTATAATATAAATCTTTTGAGTTTATAATATTTACCTTAGGGTTTATATATCTTGGGTTTGAAATATTTTTCCTTTGGTTTTAATATTATTTCCTTGGGTTCTTAGTATTAATCCCCTGGGTTTATAATATTCATCCCTTGAGTTTATTAATCTAAAGATTCATATTCTTAGGGTTTATAATATTAATATTTGGGTTTATAATCGTGGTCAAGGATGGTCCAACGTCACATTGTGACAATGCTTTTCTTAATATGAAAATCAATCAATTGTGACAATGATTGTCTCAATATGAAAATCAACCAATGTTGCATTGTGACAATGATTGTCTCAATATGAGAATCAACCAACGCCAACCATGTTCTAACGTCGCATAATGACAAATAATTATTGTCTTAATATGCAAATCAACCCTGGTCAACCATGATCAATAACCATGGTCACATTGTGACAAAGATTGTCTCAATATGAAAATCAACCATGGTCAATCATGGACAACTATTGTCCAACGTCGCATTGTGACAAATGTTGTCTCAATATGAAAATTAATCATGGCCAACCATAGTCTAACATTGCATTGTGACAAAGATTGTGTCAATGTGAAAATCAACCATGGTCGACCATGTTTATATACCTTGGGTTTATAATATTTATCCCTCGGATTTATAATCCTTTGGGCATTTAGTTTTAATCACTTGGGTTTATTATTCCCTTAAGTGTATAATATTTAAATTAGGGTTTAATATAAATCCATTGGGTTTATAATCATGGTCAACCATGGTCCAATGTGATGAATATTTTCTCAGTATGAAAATCAACCAATGCCGCATTATGGCAATGGTTGTCTCAATATGAAAATTACCCATGGTCAACCATGTTACAATGTCGCGTTGTGACAAAGATTGTCTCAATATGGAAATCAACCATGGTTAACCATGGCCAATCATGTTCAACCTTGATTAACAAAAATGGTCACATTATGAAAAATATTGTCTCTTGGTCCAACGTCACATTGTGACAACCATTATCATCCATGGTCAACCATGGTCCAACATCGCATTGTGACAAAGATTGTCTCAATATGAAAATCAACCATTGTCCAAAGTCATATTGTGACAAATGTTGTCTCAATATGAAAATCAATGATGGTTAACCATATTCGAAAGCCGCATTGTGAAAATCAATCGTGGTTAACCATGGTCAACCATGTTTATTTTAGGGTTTATAATATTTATCTTAGGGTTTATATACCTTGGGGTTTTAACATTTATCCCTTGGCTTAATGATTATTCCCTCGGGTTTATAATATTTATCCCCTGGGTTAATATTATTCCCTTGGGTTTATATATTTACCCCTTGGGTTAATATTATTCCCTTGGGTTTATCAATCTAAGGGTTCATATTCCTAAGTAAATATATATATATCTAAATATATATATATATATATATATATATATATATATATATATATATATATATATATATAAACATCCGTGGTCAGGGAGTGCAAGCTACATCCATGCAAACACTAAGGCTAATCTCTAGGATCATGCCCCTCGGCCATCACAGACCTGACCCCAAGGGCTTCAGGTAGAATCGACCCTTTGACCACCTGATTGGCGAGGCACTAACTTGACCAGTTGGGCTAACCCTTGGGGATTTTTTTTTCTTTTCAGTGGGGGAAGTACATCCCCCTGAAGAAGCAACATATTACATATATACGCTGAAGTGAGCAGATACAACAGCTAAAGCTGTGGAGCGAATCCATCACATCAATCACAATATACCGTACATTCTCAATGAAACACTATAGGCTGTCACACAGTGCCACATACAGGGACTCGATCGCTGGTGGGGTGCGAGAAAACCCACTGCCCCAACCGTTGACCCGTGCACTCATGTGAAATTCAAGAGTGTAGGTCAACTGGTTGGGTCGGGACTCGAACCCATGACCTCCCACTAAGTTATAATATTATTATTAGGGTTTATAATATTAATCTTTGGGTTTAATATAAATCCATTGGGTTTATAATCATGGTCAACCATGGTCCAACTTCACATTGTGACAAATATCTTCTCAATATGAAAGTCAACCAATGTCGCATTGTGACAATGATTGTCTCAATATGAAAATAAGCCATCATCAACCATGTTCTAACATAAAATTTTGATAAATATGGTCTCAATATGGAAATCAACCTTGGTCAACCATGGTCAATAACCATGGTCACATTGTGACAAAGATTATCTCTTGTTCCAACGTCACATTGCGATAACCATGGTCCAATGTCGCATTGTGACAAAGATTGTCTCAATAAGAAAATCAACCATGGCCAATCATTGTCCTACGCCGTATTTTGACAAATGTTGTGTCAATATGAAGATCAATCATGGTTAACCTATTATAGCGACTACAACGCCCTCCAAAATTTTGGCCTGTACTCAAATTTCGGAGCCTACTGTGGATCCAGTGATAGAACGTTCCTTAATCACTGATTGGTAAATTGATCTCAAGATTCCCTCTTCAGTCTTAAGAGTCATTCACGCTTTTATCTTTCTCCAATATGTGTCATCTTTGTGGGATGGGGATTATCACCTGCTATGCAAAAGGAATTTATTTTTCTTCAAGAGAAAATATGCCCAGCCTCCCTTAGCATTCAAAAATGCGTAGTGGTTTCCTCTAGTGTCCTTCCCTTAACCGGATCACATTGTCTCCAGAAACTGCATAGTGTTGTCCTTCAATTGCCCAGTCTTCCTCGCATCCTGAAACTGCGTAGATGTGTCCTCCCAGAACCTCATCCCACAGCAATGTCTTACATCCTAAAATTGCATAGTGTTGTCCCTTAGCTTCCTAGTCTACCTTGCATTTTGAAACTGCGCAGATGTGTCCTCCTAGGGCCACATCCGAACAGTAGTCATTGTCCGCTGAAACTACACAGATGTATTTCTCAATTACCACAAGGAAGGATGACATGCTAGATGACTCTCAAGGAGCTGAGGAAGAAGATAAGTAGACCAAGGAACCCAAGGTATGATAGAAGATCGAGACCGCATGAAGAATCCATCTGATACATAACCCTTTGGAGGGAAGTTATGGAAAACGAAGCACATATTTTGACACACTCCTATTAGTATAGCTTGAAGGACTGCCTATCATTTCCATATCAATTTTCTTCAATGACATGCATGGTTGAAAGCACTTAAATTCATTCGATGTGTTTCCTCTACGTGTCTTTCCCCCTTCCACCTGTTGGATCAGTTGTAGTCTTTTGACATGTTTGGTTGTTATGTCAGGTTTGTGAACCGTTCTGGTGATCATGAAGGTTGGTCTTTGGGTATACAAGTGTCCTAACCATGTGAACACCTATTACATTCACACACAAAGTTTTAAGCATTGCCGCACAAGTTTTGTCACAAACGTCCAAAGGTCTATCCCAAGTGTCGCACTTGTCGCTTTCAGCACTAGACAGTCTCATAGAGGGTCATGTTTTTCTATGTTGCCTCGATGATTAGTGTTATCATGTTGTAAAATTATGTTGAGTTTGTGATCACAATGTTGAAGTTCTCACAAGTTCACTTCCTTCTCACACTTAGCTATTTTCCTGAAAATCTCTTCGAGTGAAAAACCCCGCTTCACCAGACCTCGATTGAGTTGTACGATGCAGTATCAGCCCTCAATGGTGTTGCTATACCACCTAGAACTACACAGTGCTTGAGGCTATCCTTCGTGTTAGTTAGACTGTGCAATCCCAAAAGTGAGAAACCTATCTTCCTTCCCAAAACTATGCAGAAACTGCCCCAAGGCCCAACCTGGACTGCACACTTTGTAAGATCAATCATCAAGCCTCCTTCGTGCTTGCTTGAACCCCGTATTGCACAGAGACCTGAGCCTGCAATTCTCACTAAAACTACATATAGGTGTCCTCTGAGTGACCACCCTCAACCGAGACTCACTGCTCTGAAAAGCTGCACAGAACTTTCCTCTAGTCCCTCGGTTGTCCTGCCTTGTCTTCCCTCTGGAAACTACGTAGAGGTTTCCCTCAAGGCCCCACCTTGCATCTACCACTGTTGTTCTTAACTATGCAATCCTACCTCCTAGTGGCCTTTACACAGTTTTCCCTGACAATGAAGACTCTGTCCCAGAGTTCCTCAGCTAAGCGTGAGCTACGCTCTGCACTATCTCAGTGACCGGTCCACCTCCTTGTCACCTAGAAATATGCATTACATAGTTTTTGGACCCTCTTCCTAGCCTATCATCTGTCTTTGGCCTGGAATTCGAAACAAAATGCATGCATCTTATACTAGGAGGTTTTGGATTTGATGTCGTCCCGTCATGAGTGAATTGTAGTAACAGGTACACTGATGGATCATGCCAAGACAATGAACAAGATGAAGAAGGAGCACACATTCTAGAAGACTTACCCGCAGTTGGACGAACAAAAGAAGCTCACCCAAGAGAAAGTGAAACAAACACATGCATACAACCATATTTCAAGACCAAGACCATTGAAGACCCTACAACATCAAGCCACGCGGAGGAGAAGTTAAAGCACAAACACGAAAGTACATCCATCACTTAGCATCACAACAACTTTGTTGGGTTGTGTTATATTCTTTCCACGACTAGTGGGCGGACGTACCTATGGTTTTGTGCATGGTTTTTACACATGGTTTTGGGTGCGATGGTTTTCGGTCCATGCTGTTGGATGCTTTGGCATGTATATATATATATATGTATTGTAACATTAAAAGGAATATAATGAAAAATCAATCTGGTAGTCCTGGTTGGGATCTAGCGGAAAATCTTTGTGTATATTTGTTTTATGTTTTATGCTCTCACTATTGTTTATTTTTTGCGTGTTAGAATTCGTATGCAGGTAATTTCTATATAAGGTTAAACCTACATTTGGTATCAAAGTTGTTTTGGCTTCAAGGGGACGCCTTTGTTGTCGAGGGGTTTCGCTCGAGCTTGTGGTATATCTTGTTCAGTGGGAGATCTGTGGGATCGATTCTGGTGGTGAAAGAAGATGGTGAGCGGTGGAAAGATAGAGATCAAGAAATTTAATGGTCAGAGTTTTGAGTTATGGAAACTCAAGATGGAGGATCTATTAGTAGATAAAGATCAATGGATCACGGTATATTAGGTACTAAACCAACGGGAGTGTCTGATGAAGAATGGAAGAAGTTGGATCGGAAAGCAAAGAGAACAATATGATTATTTGTCTCAGATTCAATATTTCTGAATGTATCAAGGGAAGCTACGGTTAAGCCTTTGTGGGACAAGTTAGGGACTTTGTACTGGTCTAAGTCTCTGGTGAATAAATTGTTCCTATGGAAAAAGATGCATAACCTAAGGATGAAATATGGAGACTTGGTGATAGAGCATCTGAACGCATTTAATACTGTGGTAAGTTAGTTACTATCTGTTCATATTAAAATTTCAGATGAAGATAAGTGCATCAGTTTGTTGTGTTCTCTACTAGATTCGTGGGGTAGTGTGGTTATTGCAATAGGTAGCAATGCAACTGCCTTGCAATTTGATGAAATAGTCTCATCCTTATTGACGGAGGAGATGAGACAGAAAAATATGGAGAGCCAGAATGGTGATGCCTTGTCTATATGAGGAAGGTCATAGAACAGAAACAAAATAAGTCATCGAGTGGGAGATCTAAATCTAGAGGGAGATCTAAATCTCTAGGAAAACCTGTAAAGGTGTGCTGGAAATGCAGAAAGGAAGGGCACTACAAAATGGATTGTAAATGTAAAGCTCTTGAAAAAGGAAAGGGATGTGATGATGCTCCTTCTGCAGAGGTGAAAACCACCTCAGATGAAGGTGGGGATGTGTACTTGGCTTCTTCAAGTACACATGTAGATCACGAGGCATGGTTGATTGACTCATGTGCATCCTTTCACTTCACTCCCCATAGAGAATGGTTCTGCGAGTATGAGAAATATGATCGTGGTGATGTTTTATTGGGGGATGGTAGGAAGGCTAAAATTGTTGGTCACGGAAAAGTTAAGTTGAATTTGAAAGGTGGAAGGATTAGAACACTTCCGGGTGTTCTGCATATTTCTACATTGGCCAGAAATCTGATTTTTGTAAGAAAGATGGATGATGCAGGTGTACAAATAGTGTTCAATAAGGATACTTGCAAGATGGTTCAGGAAGCACTGGTATTGATTTGGGGAGTTTGGATTGGAACTTTGTACAAGTTACAAGGTAGCACCGTTGTTGATGGGTGCAATAGTTCTGTGGTTCCTGAAAGTGAAGCAGAAAATCTAGTGGTCTCGGGAGAAAATACCATGCTATGGTATCAAAGGCTTGGACATATTGGAGAGAAGGGCCTTCGAATACTTCATGATAAATATATGGTAGAAAATATGAATAATAGCTCTCTTGATTTTGATTTCTGTGAAAATTGTGTATATGGGAAGCGGAATCAGGTGAGTTTCCCTTCTAGTGGTAAGAGGGTGAAACAGATATTAGAGTTTGTGCACAGTGATGTGTTTGGACCTATGAAGCTTCCATCATTGGGTAAGTCTATATACTAGGTATCATTTCTAAATGACTTCTCAAGGAATACATGGATATATTTCCTTAAGAAGAAATCTAAAGTCTTTGACACATTTGAAGAACTTAAGGCTCTGGTGGAAAACCAGATAGAGAAGAAGATAAAGGTGCTGAGGATAAATAATGGTGGAGAGTTTTGTAAGAAGGAATTTGAATAATTCTATAAGAAGTGTGGTATAGAATGACATAAGACTACTCCATACACACTTGAGCAAAATGGAGTTGCAGAAAGAATGAACACGATGTTAATGGAAAGGGAACAAATCATGCTCAGTGGTGTCGGATTAGGACAAGAATTCTGGGTAGAGGCAGTGGAGACTGCATGTTACCTGGTTAACAGATCACCTTCATCAACATTGGAGGATAAGACTCCACAAGAGATATGGACTGGTAAGAAATCCTCTCTTTCACATCTGAGGGTATTTGGATGTGATGCATATGTACATGTTCCAAAGGAGAAAAGAAAAAATGGGATAGTAACTTTGAAAAGTGCATCTTTATTGGGTATAAGGATGGTTTAAAGGGTTATAAACTTTGGAACCCAGTAACAAGAAGGTTGTGTACAATCGAGATGTGGTGTTCAGAGAGGTGAAAGATGCTATTAAACATGAATTCCAACCAAAGGAACCTAAGAAGATAGAGTTTGAGCTAAAGGAGGAAGAATCAAACTCTACAGCGTAAGAGGAATCATAAGATGAACATCCACAAACTCCAACTATGAGAAGACTAGTTCGAGAAACAAGGCAACCAAAAAGGTATAATCCATCTGCTTTCTATTCAAATTTTTCTTTAGCTATTACTAATGATGATCCCAGAACTATGAAGGAAGCAGTAGATTCAGAGGATGGAAAACTCTAGAAAGAGGCCATGGTTGATGAAATGGCATCTTTGCACAAAAATGAGGCTTGGGATCTGGTGAAATTGTCGGCTGGAAGGAAACCCATTGGTAGCAAATGGTTGTTCAAGAAAAAGGTGGACAAATACAAATTTAGAAGGAAAGGTGGAGAAATACAAAGCTTGTTTGGTAGAAAAAGGTTATTCCCAAGTGTTGCGAATTGATTTTGGTGATATTTTTTCTCCTATTGCCAAGGTAGCTTCTATTAGATTACTTTTATTTTCTGTTGTTGCTTTTGATTTTGAGGTAGTACATATGGATGTGAAGACAACATTTCTTCACGGGGATCTGGAAGAAGAGATCTACATGAAGCAACCTAAAGGTTTTACAGTGAAGGGTAAGAAATAACTAGTATGCAAGTTAAAGAATTCTCTGTATGGGTTAAAAAAATCACCAAGGATGTGGTATCATAAATTTGATACATTTATACGGGGACTTGGCTTCACCAGAAGAAAAGTAGATCACTGTGTGTATTTTAAATTAATTGGTCACCGTGTTATTTATCTAGTCTTGTATGTGGATGATATTTTGCTGGTTGGAAATGACAAAGAAATTATCCAGGATTTGAAGACCCAATTGTCCTCCAAATTTGACATGAAATATCTTGGTGCTGCAAACTATATTTTGGGCATGAAAATAAAAAGAGATCACGCAAATAAGAGGATCTAGTTTTACCAGAGGAAGTATGTCGAGAAAATAATGTAGAGGTTTAACATGCAGGATAGTAAACCGGTGAAGGTTCCTATTCTTATAGGTGTAAAGTTATCTACTGAACAATGTCCCACGACACAAGAAGAGAAAGAGTACTTGTCTCATGTTCCATATGCAAGTGCAATCGGTAGCCTGATGTATGCAATGGTCTGTACTAGACCAGACACTGCACATGCAGTGGGAGTATTGAGCAAGTTTATGTCAAAACCAGGGAAGCATCATTAGACAACAATGAAGTGGGTCTTCAAGGATTTGCGTGGCACTAGTGATTATGGTTTATGCTACCAAGGAAGACTATGATTGGACAAATTTTTCGATATTCGTGGCTTTGTTGATGCAGATTGGGCTGGAGATATGGATCAGATAAGATCTACAAGTGGGTATGTGTTTAACCTATTTGGAGTTGCAGTAAGGTGGATGAGTAAGAAACAATCTATAGTGGCACTATCAACTATAGAGGTAAAATACATGGCAGCCACTCATGCAAGAAATGAAGCAGTTTGGTTGCAAAGATTATGTTCAAGTATGGGGTTAGTACAAGGAGTTGTAAGAATAGACTGTGATAGCCAAAGTGAAATTTTCTTGGCAAAGAACCTTGCTTACCATTCAAAGACAAAGCACATTGATGTTCAATATCACGTTGTGAGGGATATGATAGAAGACAAAAATGTGTTGTTGGTAAAGGTGGACACTTTGAAGAATACTGCAGATGCATCGACAAAATCTATGAGCTTTGAGAAGTTCTCTTGGTGTAGAAAAACAATGGGTGTTGCAGGGCTAGATAAATGACTAAGCTCTCGTGTGGCCCCCTGTGGAAAGAAAAAAAGTGGCAGAATGTTGGGTTGTGTTATATTCTTTCCATGACTAGGTGGGAAAACCTACCTATGGTTTTGTGCATATTTTTCCCACATGGTTTTGGGTGCGATGGTTTTCGTTCCATGGTATTGGATTCTTCAGCATGTATATATATGTATTGTAACATTGAAAGGAATATAATGAAAAATCAATCTGGTAGTCCCAGTTTTGGGATCCAGGGGAAAATCTCTGTGTATATTTGTTTTATGTCTTATTCTCTCACTATTGTTTATTTTCTCTGTGTTAGAATTCGTATGCAGGTAGTTTTTGTACGGGGTTAAAACCTACAATCTTGACTTGGACACCATAGCTAGCCAATACATGTCAGCATTGTCATGTCAAGTTATGTCATCAGTTTTCACAACCACATCACTACTATGGGCCATATCTTTTGTAACCAAATTTGATGTAAAGTGGACATCCAATGGACACACACATGAAGATGAAGAGTCATGTTAGTTTAAAAGTCATAGGAAGTTGAATGGTCATGAGGGTAGTCTAGGAGTCACAAGGGTCAAGCATTACTCTTTGATATATATACCCCTCCCATTGTCTGAGAAAGGAATTTTCACCTTGCCTCCTCCCACATAGCCTTGAGAGTTTACAGTCTATTTTTTGAGGAGTGAGGAGTGGTTCCAACGTCCCACTATTAGGACTGGTGATGTATGGTGTACAGATGTGTCTTGGGACTGTTTCTTAATTTAGAAGCCTGCTAAGGCCAACATGTTTTCATGCATGTCTTGTAGATGTTTGTAATACTATTCTTTTGGCATTTGTAATGCATGTTTCTTTCACCTGTACTAAGATAGTTGAACTACTTTAGTTGTTTTAGTATTTACATTGTTGGAAATGGTGTTTTATTGGTTATCACGCTATCTCATCCTTGTGCAATACTCTGTGGGATACTAGAAAAACCATCCTTGTGTATTGGTTACCACCGATGTCACATCCTTGTGAACTACTCTATGGGATACTCGACATACCATCTTTGTTTTCTGGTTACAATGACCATCACATCCGTGTGGACTACTCCACTGGGTGGCGTACGTGTTGTGCCTTTTACCTCGGTTTTTACGACTGTCGCATCTTTTGAATGTCAGACAAACCTTTCTGGTTTACGTGTCTCTGTTCCTGGGCAGTACTATTAACTCTCACTGAGACAATCAATTTACTCCCCCCCTTTATTGTAAGAGAACTGAGACACAAGTTACAATACACACTCACCAAGAACACGTGCCTTACTATTTGAAGATACCAGCGCAACACTCTCATGTTCTGATAGTTAGATTGAAGGCATATCTCTAATTATATGACCACAGGGCCTTTATACCGAATGGGAATCCTACACCAAACTATGTGAGGTATAGTTGGGACTTCATACCAGGGAGATCCCCTGAATTTTGTTAGGTCCAACACCATTAACATTTTTGTCGCTAGAAGGAGGACTAGATTACAAGTTTCACCGATAGAGTTTGGTTTGAATCTATTATTTTAGAATGGCTCTTTTCGAAATCATAATCCCAAGATGTTTTTCTAAAAAACCTAAATTTACCATCCCTACAAAAGTTATTTATGACTTTTCCAAGCACAAGTTCAATGGTTAGGGTGAATAGTCTTTTCGTGCGCATGTGCTTCAAGTTATGACTCTTTGTCATATTCACCAAATACAATTCAAAGATGGATGGGTTGTACTACTCACCCTCAAATTCGAAGGTCGTGCTCAATGCTGTTGTCATACATTACCCTTTTCCTCTATCTATTCGTTTAGTCAGCTTGCTGCGATGATGATTAAAATGTTCGATGAGGATAACCATCGGGATCTCTGTAAAAAATCTGCAGTTTAAGAATGGAGCATAACGAATTAGCTGAGGACTTTGCTGATCACTTCCTTCACCTTTGTTGCGAAATTCCTGAACAACTTTTGAACTCAGATTTCTTGAGACAAGAGTTTAGACACTTTTTTCATGTTTCCCAATACGGTGAACCCCATCATTTCCCTTCTCCCCCACCTCTTGCAGATCATGAGGCACCTCAAATTGTAGAGGAGGAGCAAAACACCCCATTTGTTCCTTGTCCTCCTCCTTTTCTGATCCAGATATGGGTGAATCCTTGCGATGAATACAAAGCTGAGAAATCTGCACAACATGTCCCCAACCCATCTCCTCATTTGTCTCCCAATTCAATGGAAGAAATTCCATAATGGACCAGGAATCTTGCAACAAAAACTCACTCCTCCGTTCCACAAGAGGAAGTCACTGTTCATAACTCAAGTCTCAAATATGATCTACATCTCTTCCATCCTCCATCATCTGCATGCCATGACTCCTTGTACTATGAATCACTTGATCAATATGCTCTACCAATCAATTGTTCACATTCTCTTGATTCTCAAGATGACGGCTCAAATTGCGGTCAAGCACAATTTCCCTCTCTGTTTCAAAATTGTCCACATCAAAACAATGAGCTTCCATCCTTGAATGAATCTCAATCTCCTAATCTTGATGGAACATCCTGTATAATACCTTTTTTCGATCAACCTCTAGTCTTAGGTAGTCATAACTCCCATGCTTCCATATGTTGTGACAAATGCCCAAGCACATCATGTGATATTCCATTTTGTCATGAAGAATCTAACCCAAACCTAGGATGTTCTTCGGTCAAAGGAGACGTCCATTCAAAAATTCCTCTCCACCTCACTTTCCCTTGTGTCATACCATTCACAACGCATCTATAGGCAGAAAAGATGCTCCATGTTCTCTTACTTATTCAGCCGATGAAATATCTCCTTGATTGACACAAGATGGTGAGATTGTCCATGATAAAATCGAAAATAGTCTAATTGCACAGGGCTCTTCCCACCCCTCATTATCTCTTATGTTGCATGAAGACAACTCATCAAATCAACTTTCTCATGCGAGCTCACCAATTCATTTATCTTTGGACGTACCATCAGAAGAACTTCCTCAATTGAGCAATTTGATTGTTGTGGAAACCTGTGACAGAAACAACTTCCATCAGTAGATTAGTTCTGAAATTAGCAGCAACAACCACCCTCAAGCCAATCATGATCTGGTTCAAGTTTCAAAATATGATTTTGTGATTTTGGTAATTTCTGGGACATATCAGGGATTCGAGGCACTTCAACGTCTGTTGATGGTTATGTCAGGACCTCACAACTCTAGTAAACCCCCTATTGAAATTTGATGACCAAAAAAATAGTTTCCAATGATCCCAATCTGGTTTTAATTTCACCTTATCACTCCCATTCAGTTAAATTCACTTTCCCATAAACATACATTCAACATATAGAATTTTGGAAATTAAATTTTTAGAATATAACACATGAGACTGTCAACACATGCTAAAAATAAATATTGACATAACCAGACTAGCAACACCCATAAAAAGACACAAAGATTTTTGGTCAACTTAGACCTAGGCAAAACCCCTTCAATCTTCTCTGGGGAAAACCTGTTAGAGAGATCTTCAAATTTATTTATCTTTCAAGTTCAGGAAAAATACATATTCAAATAAAACAAAACAATAAAATACAACTTATCTCTTTAGCCCAAAACACCTTTAAAACCATGATCACTTTGCCTCGATTTTCGTGCCCACTTGAAGCTGGAAATACGTAATTTATGGATATGACTGTATGGATTTCCATACTGTTGTATCGACTGTACAGATTTTTTTCATTTTTTTCAAAACTTCTCTCAAACGGTGTGCAATTCACAACATTCAATGTTGTTCATACTGTACCTTCTTTTGTCTTCTAAGCCTTGATTTCCATGCCCAAATTTGCCTAGAAATAACTCCTTCATCTTGTTGCAACAAATTGCTCCTTCAGAACTTTTCTCCAGCTCTTAGTCTCCTCTCTCCAATCTACTCATGAAGAATGAATGTAGTCTCTCTTTTCTTTTCCCCCTTTTGTTTCCTTAAATGAATTTTAGGCAACCCTAAGATCTAATGGCTCAGATTCATTTAGATCACGGGATGAGAATAAATGTGCATTTAATTCTCATTTTCTAATTTTTAACTCACCCATTAAATAAAATACCCACATTGTACTTTATGTCTAAAGTCACTTTTCACTTTATAATTTAACATTGACTTTAACACTTATAAAATCACTTTCACTTTGTAAAGTCACACTTGGGAAAATAATTATTCTTGACACATTTCCCTAGGTAGAGACTAACCTATGGGAAACCGCTTGACCAAGGTACATTAAAAATCAACACTCCCTCTTATCCAGGAAAGTGTTTCTCACCACACTCATTTTGTCCCTGATATGGAAAAGCTTTCCTCTTGGCAAGGACTTCATGAGAACATCGGCCACCTACTCATTTGTTGATATATACTCTAGCCTCATTGCCCCCTTCTGAACATAGTCCTTGATGAAATGATATCTGATGACAATGTGTTTTGACCTGTCATGAAACATTGGATTCTCTGTGAGTTTAATGCAACTCTAATTATCACAGTGAATAACTGTCGGTCTCAACTCCTGATCAAATAGGCCATACAACAACTTGTGAAGCCAAATTGGCTCACAACTAGCCTGGCTAGTAGCCATATACTCAGCCTTTGACGAGCTCAAAGCAACTGACTTTTTCTTTTGACTAAACCACGAAACAACTGCCGAACCCAATCCGAAGCAACACCCTGAAGTGATTTTCTTGTCAGAAGCACAACCTGCCCAATTTAAATCTATGTAACCTGGAAACCTCACTCCATCTCCCCACCTATACTCCAGATCATAATCAATATTCCCCTGCATGTAGTGAAGAATGTGCATTGCAGCTACCCAGTGCACCTTCCTAGACTCAACCATGAATTGGCTAAGTGTTTTCACTGCAAAGCATATATCTGGCCTAATGTTGACTAGATGCACCAAGGACCCAATAAGATGCCTATACAATGTGGGATCCACCAAAATAGAATCTGAAGTGGGAAACTTCTTCCAGTTGGTGATCATAGGTGTAGACATGGGTCCACAATCTGCCATGTGAAATTTTCTTAACACATCCACATCATACTTCCCTTGCCCCAGAAAGGTATGCCCCTCCTCCTACCACACCTCAAGCCCAAAAAAGTAATGCATCAATCGAATGTCCTTCATCTCGAACTCCATAGCAAGATCCTCCTTGCAACCACTAATCAGTCTCTCTGCCCCAGTAATGAACAAGTCGTCAACATACAATAGAAGAATGAGAGAATCATCCCCTACAACAACGTAGTATAGGTTCAGATCTACATCACTCTTCGTGAAACCCATCTGCTACAAGTAAGTATCAATACTCATATACCAAGCTCTTAGAGCTTGCTTAAGTTTGTAGTGTGCTTGCCTCAATCAACATACATGGGTCTCCCGCCCAAGTACCTCAAAGCCCTGTGGCTTCTCAACATACACCTCCTCCTCTATAACTTTGTTCAGAAATGCGGTCTTCACATCCATCTAATGGATCTTCCAATCCATTTATGCAGTAGTAGAAATAAGGAACCGGATAGAATTGTACTAATCTATGGGAGTGAAGGTCTCATCATCATGAACTACCTCTATCTGTGAGAGCCCTCTAGCCACAAACCTTGCCTTGAAATTCTCAATGCTACCATCTGTAACATGCTTGATCTTGTAGAGCCACCTCGAATTCACAATTGACTTTCTCTTAGGCCTAGGCACCACCTCCCATACATTATTCTTAATGATATAGGCATGCTCCTCCACCATATCCTCTCTCCATACCTCTTGGATGGCAGCCTACTCATAGCTAGTAGGCTCAGAGTCAACAATGCTGGTAACCTTGGCTACATAACTGCAAAACCACTTAAGTGGCACACTCTCCTTATTCACCCTCTTTGGAGGACCAATGGACTCTTCTTCCTTCATGGTCTCTTGAAGACACCTGGGCCTCCTCTTCCTTGAAGAAGCTTCCCCATAGGGAACCTCATCCTCTGCCCCCCCGTCTGGTTTACTTGAAGGTCTGCCAACTAACCCTAGTGTATCTGTACCAACACCTATTCTCGAATAAACTGTATTGGCACCTGTGCCTGTGTCAGTTGAAGTTCCATGTGAACTTTGTACCAGTGGACTCCCTAAAGAAGTGCTCGGTGAACTCGCCACTGGTGCCCTAGATGTCACTAACACTGAAGTACCTCCTGTACCAATCAATATAGAACCCTAAGGTCCTACTCCATGTGCCTAACCTCCCTACTGAGGAGAAGTCTGTGACTCTCTCATCATATTCTCGTGATCTTCGATAGGCCCTCTCCTCCTCGAAATTCACATCCCTCCTAATCACCACTCTTTGTTTAGAAGGAATGAAGATTTGATAGGCCTTCAAAGTCTCGCTGTAACCCATAAAGATACCCTTCTCTCCCATGGGTTCCAACTTCATCCTCTGCTCCTTGAGGATATAAGAATATGTGAGACACCCAAAGATATGAAGATGTGATACATGAGGCTTCTCTCCAGTGAAATCCTCCTCCGGAGGCATATTCCCCAATACTCTCTAAGAACTCCTGTTCTAAAGATAAACAACAATATTGCAGGCCTCAACCCACAAAAACAAAGGCAACCCCTGATCATGAATCATTGCTCTAACAACCCCAACAATAGCTATGTTCTTCCTTTTAGATACCCCATTCTGCTAGGGGTTGTAATGAATTGTGAACTCTCTCCTAATTCCCTCCTATGCACAAAAGCCAGAAAACTTGCCATTGGTGTACTCACCACCATTTTCTGACCTCAAGCCTTGAATATTCTTACCTGTCTTCTTTTCTACAAGAGCTTTGAACTCTTTAAAGCAACTGAAGACCTCACCCTTAGTCTTCAGGAAGTATATCCAAGTCCTCCTAGAGTAGTCATCAATGAATATAACATAATACTCATAACCACCTAAAGACACATGAGACATACAACCACTAACATCAGTATGAATTAAGTCTAGTATACTTGTAGATTTATTGTCGCTTGCTAGGAATGGTAACTTAGTGTACTTTCCCAAAGCACACCCTCTGCAGACCTCATAATGCTCGACATTAAAATCAGGAACTCCAATAGTGATCTTCCTCAATACTCTCAAAGATCCATAATGCATATGCGCCATCCTCCGGTGCCATAACTCGCACAAGTCTCTATTATTGGTGGTAGTACTAGTGTGAGTGCTACCAGATGTTCTACTCACCAATGCTCCTACTGACTAAAAATTGAGCTTGTATAGTTTCCTAGAGTGGACTCTAATCACTTTGGTCGAAGTGATGGAAGCTCCCATGGGATGCATCAATACCTGCCCTCTTGAGAAGGTAACGTCAAACCCCTTCTCCTCCATAGAAAACATTGAAATTAAGTTCTTCTTCATCCTCGAAACAAAAAAAACATCCGTGAGCTTCAAAGGAGGCAAAGAATCTGTTATGAAACCAGCTGAGAAAAAGATAGAAAAGAGAGATCAACGCCTTAGAATTTAGCCTCTTCGAGGGGGCAACCTCCTTTACATTACACAAATGAACAATTCTTGGATGATTCAAATGACAAAACCTCCTTTCTAT
>APFE030055247.1:60120-70818 GCA_000404065.3 Pinus taeda | reverse complement strand
TATAACCAAGCCGACCTAACAATAATAATATAAAGGAACAAAAATAACAATAGAGGGATTCTATGGGGCACAGTAATAACAATATGGGGACAATAAGGGCACAAAAATATTAATAAGGGATACAATTACAATATTAATGCGGGCATCACTAGTATTATAGGGACCTAACATGCCCCTCTCCTTCAAAAAAGTGTTTTCCTCAACGCTTGAGTAGTTCTGGATCCTTCTGTATAAAATTCTCATCCTCCCATGTGGAATCTTTAGCAGATAAGTTCTTCCACTTGATTAGATACTCTGAAATGGATTGATTTCATAGTTGTCGAGTTCATGTTTCTATGACTGCTTCCGGTTCCAATATAATTTTTCCTTCCTCATCAGGTTCTGGCAATATTGTTTGAACTGGGAGCTTGTCGTCTATAACCTTATTTAAACATGAAACATGGAAAACTGGGTGCACTCGAGAAGCTACAGGAAGCTCCAATTTGTATGCCATAGTACCAATATTTTGCAACACCTTGTACGGACCATAATACTTTGGTGACAATTTGTTATCCTTCTTAGTTTGCTTGAGGGACATTTGCTTATATGGTTGTAGCCGTAGGAACACCCAATCACCTACATCAATCCTTGTTTTTGCCAATGGATATAATTCAAATATTTTAAACATAGAATGCTTATAAGCAACAACTAAATTCTTATCACGAGTCTAAAGTAGGTGAGATAATTTCTACATAAATTCAAGAAAACAAAAATTCCTTTCTTAAGCACCTTTTCATGAGACAAGTTGAGAAAATGGAGCCTTGAGACCAAAATATGGAATCCAAACATGTTTCAAATGGCCTTGCAATTTATCAATTCTTTGTTGAAAGCAGAGCTTGAATTATGAATACCCCAATCCTAGAAAAACAACTCGAGGACATATAAGGCTATTATACATTTAGTATGGATCAATCTAAATGACATCTAGAAGATAATAAAATTAGGTAAATGTTCCCATGTAGATAGGATAGGATTGCATCCTTTCACAAATCCTCCCTATGTAAGGATACTATGGTAATAAATGTTGTAGCATGTGGAGTTTAATGGAGGTGTGTCATGACATGGAATTTCTTACCTTAGTTATTTAGGGAACGGGATATTATAATTTCCCCCCATTTTTTCTAAATCCCCTAAGGGCAACAAGGTGATTTCATTACCAAATGAGTTTGCTTTCAAGTCGAGGTCGCACAAAACTTGACAATGTGGAACTAATTACTTTCCATTATGGGAATATTGAGATAAAAAGTGGACCTCAAAGCAAGAAATGTACTAACAAAATCAACATTAAAATAATAAATAAGATTCAAGATGATGATGTAATTCCTAGGGTTAAATATTTTTGAAGGGAAAAGAAGAAAACTATTTTTTTAATTTTATTTTCGACTTATATAGATTTACTCAAATGTCAAGTGTCGGCACCTATTGGATGCATAATTTAATTCACATCCAATGAGTACCCATTCTACATACTTTTGAGGAGAACCACATAGAAAATAGTTGGAAATACAATGAAGAATGTGTTTCATACAAAATACATGCTTTTTTGTATTTTTTTTTTTTTAATGTGAGTCTACTTAAAAATATGTAGAGTTGGCACTCCTTGGATGCAGAATTTAATTCTACATCTAATGGGTACCTACACATTGCATTTGACTAAATTAAAAGAATATAAACTAAAAATGCAATTAAAAAAATAGTTTTAAAAAGAAAATGCAAACTCTTATTTTATTATTTGAACTATTATTTTACTTATGAGACCTCAAATTTTCTTTAATGATTTCCATTGATTTGAGCATTGAACAAAGCTAGCTTGTTGATCGTAGGGTTGATTTTGTTACTTTGGATTTGATGATCACACTTGAATCTGCAGTGGGTATCAGAGATTTGATGTTGCCTTCTTTAATGAGGAGAAGACCTTAAAGAAGAAAATAAACCTCAATTTGGCTGTTTATGATTTTTCTTAGATCCCAAACATTTACTAGTTCCATCTTTCCTTGAAAACTATATATAATCCCCACACTTTTCACCTTTTAATTTAAAATTTATATACATTAAATTGCATAATTTATGAATGAAACATTTTAATTTCTAGTGAAGACAATGGTATGTTCATTTTTCTTCAATATGTGTTGTTTCATTGTAGGATGTTGATAATTGATATTTCTTTTGTTTTTTGGTAGATAAGCACCCACGGGGG
The DNA here is from genome assembly GCA_000404065.3 of Pinus taeda. Classification (NCBI taxonomy): domain Eukaryota; kingdom Viridiplantae; phylum Streptophyta; class Pinopsida; order Pinales; family Pinaceae; genus Pinus; species Pinus taeda. Next base: position 68,582 of record APFE030055247.1, on the reverse strand, counting down.
ATTTGAGCCAGTGACCTATCACAAGAAGTGCCTTAACAGTGCACCCATTCACCGTCAATCCAAAGCCCCATGGGCTCTGATAATTGATATTTCATTAATAATAACAAAAATAAATAAATAAACTACTAATATCTCTAGGTGTCTATGTACACCTTTTTCTCAAATACATATTAATTAAGGGATTTGAACATTGAATCTCATATTTTATATAACGCTCCACATTACAAAAATCACAAATTGAGTTGTCCCTAAAAACTAAATAAAATTATAATGTTATTTACTAAATAATATAATTAAATAAAAAAAAATAATATATTTAAAAATAAAATTGTATGTTTAATTAATAATATAATAATAAAATAATATTTATAAATGATGATTTCCTAATATTAAAAATAAATTACAAATTGATATAAGCTATATTATTATTTTTAAAATAATATAACTTTAAAAATATTAAATATTAAGTAACAATAATAAAAAATATTAATTACTATAATAATTTATGTATAATTTACAAAAATAATGATTAAATATTATTCTATTTATGTTGCGATTATGATTTTAATATAGATAGGGATTATTAGTATAGTGTAATTAAAATGAAAAATAATAATAAAATATTATATTTATAATTTATTATTTTAATAATATTAGAAATATGTCGGACGAGGTGAATGTAGGAGAGAAGGAGGGGTAATGTCACAACCCCGACCAATAGGTAGGGGGACATGGCATCACATCCCCTACAAGTGGCACATGGTACATAAGTCGACTTAATTATTTCTCAGGCTAAACGATACAACATTATATGGTAGTGGGTGACTCTGCATGTGGTAAGCACAAACAGTTTATGAGGAGCATGTAGGTGGAAGAATATATGGAGGATCCCATGACCAGTAGTGCCATCCTTGGTAATCGATTAGACCTGCAATCAATGTTAATGCACCCAACCAAACACCAGTGGTATCCCTATCAATAATAGGGATAGTAGTATTACACATGCCAAGAGTACGTTAGCTATGTTTTGTATGATGATAATTAGTTTCATAAGGGACGATGTATGTTGGAGTTCACCAAGAAAATCCTAGCCAATATAACATGGTGAGATAAATAATATGGGTGGCGGAAGTAATGACAGAGACCATCCTATAAGGAATTGCAAGTTGTGGATCGATTTATTCCTGGCTATAGTTAAGAAAAGGAAATTTACTGCTAGAGTTTGGTCGAGGGATGAAATTGTGAAAAATTTCTGAGTGCAGGGAGAAGCCTGAAACTTATGCCTGGGCATAAGTGGAATGTATACAACTTAGGATATGAGGAACATTTTCTCGCACATATCAACAAGGTAATTTCTATTCCAGTATTTGGAATTGTATTGTTGTGTTTGTGTTTTTTCCACTTCCTATTAACCTCAGCAGGGAGACCCCCTTTCTAGTGGCAGAAGGTTTAAATAATTTGTTAAGTGTTTGTTTGTATGGTATTATTTCCTTGCTTCTAAATGGAAACTGAGCAGAGAAGGGAGGCTGAAGGTAAAATATATTGTTATTTACTCTATGAGGAGGCGAGGTATTGAATCAAGGTGGGGGATAAATTCCTAGTAACATTGTGGTAGTCACTAGACTTGGGTCTTGTATTCATGTTCTTGGGGAAAATTCACACTCTGAACTTCAACCATTTTTCGTATGGTATTGGGATCTTTGTCTGGATTTCAGAAAAAATGAAATTAAAAAAAAAAAAAAAAAATCGGCGGGCTGACAATTTAACAACACTTCTTAAATATTTTTATAATATTATTCCAATTTTTTTTTTAAATGGAAAAATTCAAATTTTTTTTTTACTAGTAAAATTTTCTCCCTACTTTTGTGATGTGCTAGAGGCCCTTTGAAGGGCTTTGACGTGTTCAAATTTGATCACTGTTGGGGACACATGGTTAAGGTGTTGAAGTCGAGCAGTATAGGGATTCTAAATTTAGTTTGAGTCGATTTCATAAACTTACATCAATGTTTTATAGATTCATCGAGATAAAGCTAGCCACATCAACTTTAATTTCGAATAAATAAATATAAACGAAATCTAAAACAACAATATAAATAAAAATTTAAAAAAAAATCATGTATATATTAATTTTTTATATTGTTATAGTTTTATTTTGTATAATATGTTATATTAAAATAATCATTGTATTATTAATAATAACATATATGTTGAATCTTACCTCTCATAGAAATAGTTATAAATAAATAATTTACTTTAACGCGATTGAATCTCAAGAAAGTACCATGATAGAATTTCTTAACAAGATTATAGCCATAAGGAAGTTTGTTGATGTCTAAGATTATTAGATCCACTTTATTCTTGTAAGTAAAGTCCTTAACAAAATTCCCTAATAAGCTTATAACTTAAAAAAATATAAAGATTAATAGAATAAGCATTTACTATTTCTCTCAGTGTTGTATCCCTCTATAATTCCTTAACAAGATTAGAGTTGTGAGAGACTTTGTTGATTATTAGGGTTATTACAACCAAATTATTCTGGTATGTAAAGTCTTTAATAAAATTTCCTAATAAGTTTATAACTTTAAAAATATAATGATTAATAGAATAAACATTTACTATTTGTTTCTTAGTATTTGACATTATATGAAATACATTTGTGTTTAATATTTATAATAGGGATGTTTGTTGTTGGTTTTTTTTTTTTTTTTTATTTAATTATGAATGTTTTAATATTAATTTATATATAAAAAATACATAGAGTTATTATTATGATTATTTTTTTCTATTGGGAAACCAATAGCATGGCTTTTGCTCAAATAAATTTTTTAACAATAATAACAACTAAAAATATAGTGAGGCTTAAATCAATATAATGATTTATTGATAAAATTGTGACATATTTCTCTTATGATTGCAATATTGTTGTTACTATTATGCATAATAAAAATTGACAAAAGGAGTATTTATCTAGATGGTGAGTCCACTTGGATAGTATTTTGGATTTTAACGTCTTATTCAGAATTGTAAATATCCAAATGTACTAACATTTTGGCCAGCATCAATACTCAATCATTGATTTTCCTCAAATGATTATGCATTTCGTCAATGCATAGTAAAATTTCATGTTGGGTGTAGGAGCACTCGACCAACCTTTACTCATAATCGTTTTTAGTTTATAGTACAAGTCAATGATATATTTGGTTTACTGAGTTCTAGATTTTTCAATATCTAGAACCCATTCATCTACATCTTTCTCAATCTCCACATCTGTGATGAATCAACACTCAATCCTAGCATCCCTTTCTACATTCTAGATTTATTTTGTGATTTTCAAAGGGGTAGATTGCACAAATATTGTAGTTGAATGTTCCATTGAGTATTGGGCCTTCAACTAGAGGGCTAGTGAGAGCTCCTTATTCCCTAATGACCCTTAGACCCAACAATACACACCATAATGACATAATGAAGACAAGAACCCAAAAGAAAATAAACCAAACATAGTGAGAAAAAAATACCATAAGGAAAAGAACCAACATCGAAACCAAGCTTAAAGGGACTTACCAATAATTTTGAGTTAGAATGGATGCTTGGTGGAGAGACAAGAACTTGAGGCGTCCATGAAAACCAAGCTAGAGGGGTAAGGAAGAGATGCATTCTACAAAAAAAAGTAGTTCTCATTCATTCTTTCTAAAAATCAAGCTAAAAACAAAAGCACACCAAAGGTCCCACACCTTTTGAGAATACATGGGGAAGGTATTATTATCAAAATCCTAAGCCTCATAAAAATGACACATATAACACTAGTAGGACCACAAGCCAGAAAAATAATAGACTTCCAAAATAATAAAAACCACCAAATCGTCAAAACATCTCAAGAAGTCTCTTTTTGCTATCCAAAATTTGAGGTTGAAACCAAAGTCAACAAAAAACCTAAATTTTGTAATAAAAACTAAAGAGCTCATCTTACTACTATGCCAAACACTAACACATCCTTCTAATGTCAAAGATATTACCCTTGCATAAGAAGAAATAATTCTTCTAGGAATTTAAAGTGCTTTGGGGGTAGAAAATCCATGAAAAATAAATGCTTTAGGCATAATTGTACCAAAAAACAAACAACTTCCTTACCAGGGTCCCTTGTAAAATATTAAATACCCATGCTTGCACCCATTTCCTCTCTATGAGAATTTTATTGGCTTGTCTATTACTTACAAAAGAATGATTCCCAGTGGATGAGGCCACTAAACACTTTCTTTATACAAAAACTAGCTCAGTCATGGATCTTCCCTCCTTTGCTAGAACTTCCATTAAATTCATTTTCCATGTGGGAGGATTATTGTTCCCCCACCTCCCAAAAATGACACTTTTCTTACTAGATGGCATTCCCTTCAGTAATGACCACCATTGGTGGGAAAGGATGATCTTCCAAAGTAATGTTTAACAATTGTGTTTTTAGTGGCTTACTAATTTTCTCTTTTCATAGGGAATCCAAAGGGGATTTGACCAAATATGACTTCAATACATAGGGGAAAACCTTTATCTCACAATCCTAATAGAAGGATGATAGTCATAATGTTCTTCCACAAATGTTTTTAATATGAATTGAATCTCCTAACACATACAATCCTTGTTGTGCCCAATGGATATAATTCAAATATTTTAAACATAGGGTGCTTATAAGAAACAACTAAACTCTTATGAAGAGTCTAAAGTAGGTGAGATAATTTCTACAGAAATTCAAGAAAACAAAAATTCCTTGCTTAAGCACCTTTTCATGAGACAAGTCGAGAAAATGGAGACTTGGGACCAAAATTTGGAATCCAAACATGTTTCAAAGAGCCTTGCAATTCATCAATTGTTTGTTGAAAGTAGAGCCTGGATTATGAATACCCCAATCCTAGAAAAACAACTCGAGGACATATAATGCTATTATGCATTAAGTATGGATAAATCTAAATGACATCTAGAAGGCAATAAAATGGGGTAAATGTTCCCATGTAGATAGGATAGGATTGCATCTTTTCACAAATCCTCCCTATGTAAGGATACTAGTGTAATAAATGTTGTGGCATGTGGAGTTTAATGGAGATGTGTCATGACATGGAATTTATTACCTCCGTTATTTAGGGAACGAGATGTTATAATTTCCCCCCATTTTTTCTAAATCCCCTAAGGTTAGCAAGGTGATTTCATTAGCAAATGAGTTGGTTTTCAAGTCGAGGTCTCATAAAAATTGAGAATATGGAATTAATTACTTTCCATTATGGGAATATTGAGATAAAAAGTGGACCTCAAAGCAAGAAATGTACTAACAAAATCAACATTAAAAGAATAAATAAGATTCAAGACAATGATGTAATTCCTACGGTTAAATATTTTTGGAGGGAAAAGAAGAAAACTATTTTTTCAATTTTATTTTCAACTTATATAGATTTACTCAAATGTCAAGTGTAGGCACCCGTTGGATGCATAATTTAATTCACATCAAATGAGTACCCACTCTACATACTTTTGAGGAGAACCACATAGAAAATAGTTGGAAATACAATGAAGAATGTGTTTCATACAAAACACATGTTTTTTTGTGTTTTAATTTTTTTTTATGTGAGTCTACTTAAAATATGTAGAGTTGGCACTCCTAGGATGCGGAACTTAATTCTACATCCAATAGGTACCTACACTTGGAATTTGACTAAATTAAAAGAATATAAACTAAAAATGCAATAAAAAAATAGTTAGAAAAATTCAAACTCTTATTTTATTATTTGAACTATTATTTTCCTTATGAGACCCATCTTAGACCTCAAATTTTCTTTAATTATTTCCAATGATTTGAGCAATGAACAAAGCTAGCCTGTTGATTGTAGGGTTGATTTTGTTACTTTGGATTTGATGATCACTTGAATATGCGGTGTGTATCGGAGATTTGATGTTGCCTTCTTTAATGAGGAGAAGACGTTAAAGAAGAAGATAAACCTCAATTTGATTGTTTATGATTTTTTTTAGACCCCAAACATTTACTAGTTCCATCTTTCCTTCAAAATTATATATAACCCCCACACTTTTCACCTTTTAATTTAAAATTTATATACATTAAATTGCATTATTTATGAAGGAAATATTTTCATTTCTAGTTGAGGCAATGGTATGTTCATTATTCTTCAATATGCGTTGTTTCATTGTAGGATGCTAATAATTGATATTTCATTAATAATAACAAAAACAAATAAATAAACTAGTAATATCTTTAGGTGTCTATGTACACCTTTTTCTCAAATACATATTAATTAAGGGATTTGAACATTGAATCTCATATTTTATATAGCGATCCACATTACGACAATCGGAAATTGAGTTGTCCCTCAAAACTAAATAAAATTATAATGCTATTTAATAAATAATATAATTAAATAAAAAATTAATTAATTTAATATATATAAAAAATAATATAATATAATAATAAATAATAATTAAAAAATAATAATAAAACCATTTTTCCTAATATATAAATTAAAATAATACAAAATTAATATAGTTATATTATATTTTTTAAATAATAAACTTAAAATATATAAATAAGACAATAAAATAATATTATATATATAATGATTTATGTATATTTACAAAAAATAATGATTAAAAATATGTTTTTATAATTTATAATAATGGAATTATGATTTTAATATTAGATAAGGATTATTATTATAGTGTAATTAAAATGAAAAATAATAATAAAATATTATATTTATAATTTATTATTTTATTAATATTAAAAATATGTCGGACGAGGTGAATGGAGGAGAGAAGGAGGGGGTAATGTCACAACCCCCGACCAATAGGTAGTGGGACATGGCATCACATCCCCTACAAGTGGCACATGGTACATGGTACATAAGCCAACTTAATTATTTTTCAGGCTAAACGCTACAACATTATATGGTAGTGGGTGACTTCGAATGTGGGAAGCACAAACAATTTATGAGGAGCATGTAGGTGGAAGAATATATGGAGGATCCCATGGCGAGTAGAGCCATCCTTGGTAATCAATCATGCCTACAATCAATATTAATGCACCAACCAAACACTAGTGGTATCCCTATCAATAATAGGGATAGTAGTATTACACATGCGAAGAGTATGTTAGCTATGTTTTGTATGATGATAATTAGTTTCATAAAGGACGATGTAGGTTGGAGTTCACCAAGAAAAGGCTAGCCAATATAACATGGTGAGAGAAATAATATGGGTGGAGGAAGTAAGGAGAGAGACCATCCTATAAGGAATTGCAAGTTGTGGATCGATTTATTCCCGGATACAGTTAGGAAAAGGAAATTTACTACTAGAGTTTGGTCAGCAGATGAAATTGTGAAAAAATCCTCAGTGCAAGGAGAAGCTTGAAATTTACGACTGGGCATAAGTGGAATGTATACAACTTAGGAATATGAAAAGGATATGAAGCTTGAGCTAGTGGGGTTTATATATGGGGAACATTTCTCTCACATATCAATTAGGTAATTACTATTCTAGTCTCTAGAATTGTATTCTTGTGTCTTCGTTTTTTCCACTTCCCATTAACTTCAGCAGGGAGACCCCCTTTCTAGTGGCATAAGGTTTAAAGAATATGTTAAGTGTTTTTTTGTATGGTATTATTTCCTTGCTTCTAAGTCGGAAACTCAGCAAAGAAGGGAGGCCGAAGGGAAAAGATATTGTTATTTAATCTATGAGGAGGTGAGGTATTGAATCAAGGGGGGGTGGTGGAGGGGGGGGGTATCTCTCAGTAATATTGGGGGTTAGTCACTAGACTTGGGTTTTGGATTCATGTTCTTGGTGAAAATTCACACTCTGAACTCCAACCATTTACGGTATGGTATGGGAATCTTTTAGGTGGTAGTAAAAGAGGGCTTGTGAAAGTTAACCCTATGTTTGATTGGGAATTTTAATTATTCTCTAGAGGTGGGGGGGGTTCGAAGAAGTTGCGACTTTGGTGCTCTCTGATTGATGTGGGTACGGTAGAGGAATTTTCTTCTAGAATTGGGTGGGGGAGCTATTTTGGGCTGGGAGAATGGGCAGTGGAAGAGTATCGAGTTTTAGTGGTGTATGAATACTGATAATAGTTGCAACAAGATTGTGCTACCTTTTCATTGGTCCATGTGGATTATTGTTAGGCCCCTATGCTACTAGAGTAACCCCTTATTGTTATTAGTACAACCCACTTATTATATTGATGTACCCATGTAGTGCCCAAATTGTTACTATTGTGCCCCATAGAAGCCCACTATTGTTATTATTGTGCCCTTACATTATTATTGTTATGTAGGCTCTGATTATGTTATGACCCCTTAGACTCCTATATATAGAGAGGAGGTCTTTCATTTGAATCATCGAAGAATTGTTCATTTATGTAATGTAAAGGAGGTTTCCCCCTTGAAGAGGCTGAATTCTAAGGCGTTGATCTATCTTTT